>VWPU01010381.1:0-128244 GCA_013398955.1 Callaeas wilsoni
GGGGCGGGCGGGGAGCGGGGCGGAGGGGGGGACACACACGAGCGGCCGCGGCCGCCGCCGCGCTTTGTGTGCCCGTCACCGCCGCTCCGGGCCCCGCCGCGGGCAGCGGGGCTGCCCTGCCGGCCGCAGCGCCGGCGCAACTTTGCCCGGTGGCTGCTTTTTGAGGTTGGGTGAAAACATAAAGGGAAATAAAAACGAGAGGCGAAGGGGCGGCGGGTGCGAGTCGTCCCGAAGTACCAAACTCAAAGGGCGCTAAAGCTGCGCCCGGGAGGGCTTTGGGGTGTTGGGTCTCCCGGGAGGGCTTCGGGGTGTTGGGTCCCCCTTCTCGCTCGTGGGGCGAGCAGTGCCGGCTCCGAGCTGCGGGAAAGCTGGGCCGGTGCTTGGATAAACAGGAAGTTTAAAAGCGGCGTTTTATTGCTGTAAAAAAGTGCTTAAGGCCTGGCTGGTGGGATGGTTTTGGCAGAGCTGCGGACGGGTTGTGTATCAGAGGTAAGGTTCTTCACGCTAAATCTCAATTTCTCTGTTTCTTTCTTTCCCCTTCTTTTAATTTGTGCTGTTGTATTTTAAGGTAACATGAATAATATGCACAGAGTGATGTTACAGATATGCTTCCAGAATTGTCTGGCATAAATTGTCATGTTAATCTGAAGGTGATTTTTTTTCCTGCCCCCAGACATAAGGAGACAGAATGTCGATTCTGTTTATAAACATTATCGTTTTGTAAGCAAATGATGCCAAAAGAAGGCTACAAAGCATAGAATAAGCCTGTTTACAGTGTAGATATGAGTCAGTCTGCTATGCTGCTTTGTTTTCCTCTAAAAAATTAAATTCAGAAGTCAGGATTTAAGTCATAGAACCGAGCTGGACAGAATAATGGTAGAAAATACTGTTAGCAGTGCTGGTTTTTAGAATTTCACCTGTTGTAACTTAAATTGAACAATTTACCATTGCCTTATATTTTAGTAAGTGTTGTCCTTATCAGGAAGAATGTTTGCTTTTAGGCCACATTGGAGCAACTAAAGATAATCATCCCTTTAGCCTCATTGAAAATAATGAGGCCTAATAAACTGAAGTGAGTGTGTACTTTCTTTTCCAGTGAATTAAAATTAACTGTCATATTTGCGATGTGTGTATGTGTTTTGAGTGCATTGCACTGATTCCTCCTCCAGGGTCTTAAAAGATGTAAATATTCTTATTTCGTATTCGAGCCCCTTGGCAAGTAGCCTGATGCCCTTATTAAAATATTTTAAATCTCATTATTCTGTCCCACTAGGAAAGGAGGAAGAAAATACTAACGAAAATAAAACATTCTTTAATAATTTCATATTGAGATCCCATTAAGTAATACTTTGAAAAGCTGTTTCTTTTATAAATAAGAAGGGTTAAAAAGCTGAGTATAAATTAGACTGCTAGCAGAAAGATAATTGTCCAGTGCATCTCTTTGTTCTGTGCTGTTATCTGTTTTATCTATTTTTAGCTGTGCGTTGGTGAAGCAAGCATGTAAAATTAGCAGCCCAAACTGCTAACTTTAGTGTATTTTATAATGTTGCTCTTTATTGACCCCCAAAGGCAGCAAGATTTCAATATTGGAATTCCTTAATGTTTGACAGATAGCATCCTCTTCAGTTTATTATTATGTCAGCCATCCCCAGAGTGAGGTACTGACAAAACATTTTGCCTATTTGCAATCCACTGGTGTATTTCAAACCTAAAGGAAACAACCAACCCTCTGCCCCAACCTGCCTCTTTTCCAGCTTGAACAAGAAATGGGTGTTTATGAGGTGGCTGCAGTTCATAAACAGATGAGAGAAAGCAGGAGAGTTAAATTGTTCCCTCATCTTTGTCATTGTTAACGTAGAATAATATTTGGGATGTGAATTTAGTTTCTCCGTGTTTGTTTGATGGCATTGAGGGTGTAAATTGATGCAGTCAGCGGTGCGTTCTCTGTCCTTCTGTAAACACACCCGCCAACCCCTCCAAATAACACAGATTCGGTATTTCTCCATCAGGAAATGTGTTCTTTCATTACTGAATTGGCAAATAAAATAGTAATAATCCTGAGAACTGCTGTAGTCATGCTCATTCGAAGAGTTTAGTCAATGAAACTGCTATTTTGGAATGAAGCTACTCCAGTCACCTTTGTGAATTTTGCAGTTGAGCGTTGTCATATGTAGTTAAGGAGTAGCTGGAGCGTGCAGCTTCCGAGCACACAGTACAGTACGTGTAGAAGGCTCCTCATCGTAAATATTGTATATGCTGTGATACTTTGTCATCCTGTGGAGTTCTGATAGCATGATAAAACAAATTACAAGTGCCCTTATGCTTGTCAGTTCGGTTACCTCTTGACTTGTCCTTCTGCATCATAAAGATAAATAATGTCTGCCCTTTGTTAAAAATGTGTGATCCTTCAATTTATTAATCTCTCAGTTTCTGAGAGCTGTTGTTTTATTTGCAGTGTAAACAGAGTGGGTTGCAGCACTTAGCCAAAAGTGTGATCTGAGAGATTAGGATTGGGCTGGATACTGTGAAGTGTTATCATACAGATACAGTAGTGTACTTGCCAACGTTTTGAAACATGAAGCCAATCCCTCATTATCAAATAAGAACATCTACTGCAGATCAGTGACTAGACTTGGTCATCCCTTTTGGGGAGAAAACTGACATTCTCCCAAATTACCTTTTTTGCGTGAATACTCTTAAGTATGAAAAAAAAAAGCTTATTTTTCCAGAAAATAGTTTTAACAGCAGTAAGTGTGTAGAAAGGCACAGATTTTAATGTCTTTTAAGCAAAGATGCTGACAAGCAACATGATCTTTAATTTGCTTATGTAAAATACAACACTAAACTTGAAACTGTGCTGTTGTTTTGGGCTAAAAGTGCTTGTTGCCATTTTGTTTCCACTTATGTACCATGCATTTGTAATAACTGTATTTCTTGACGCTTATCTGGAGCGCTTGGCTGCTCGTGTGTGAGAGACCCGCCTTTAAGAGCAGTAGTCAGGTTTTTGCCTCCCAAGCCAGCTGGGAACATTGATGAGGTGATACTCCAGCATGTGTCAAGCTTTCAAATCCCAGAGCAGTTGGCAGTGCAGCAGCGTAGCAGCCTCCTCTGAGGCTCCCTCACCTCCTGGCCCCATAATTATTTATTTAGTGTGAGAGTAGAGATGAAGTTACACTTTTAATACATGTCCTAAAATTTAAGGTGAGGATAAAAATTGTAGTACAGAGCCCTTTAGCCTTAGTTCCTCAGCTGCACGTGCTTTCTCACTCCCAGACAGCAGAGCAACAGATTTACAGTTTGAGAAGACATGTTCCCAGCTGTAGTTTTGGGTCTCTTTCTCCCCTACTGCCTCAAGAGCAAAGATGATGATTCATTTTAATCTGCAAATTGATCAGGAAAACATGCATTGCAGATAAATCTAAAATTAACATTTCCTGCTGAAACGCAACCCTTTGCTCCCTCGCCAGTGTTCCTCTGGGAGAACTGGAGAAGTGCAGCGGCACTTCCAGTTGTGGTGGGCGGTTTGGGATCTCTGAGCTGTGGTTACAGCAGGATCTTTTCCAGTGCACAGCAATCCTCAGCCCATCTCCCCAGATGATTAACGTGATCGGGAGTGTTTTGGGAATCTGGCAGCATCCAGGTGTTGGCTGACTGAAGCTGGTGTGTGGCCTCACCTGGTGGTGCTGTGGGGAAGGGAAATGGAGTAAGTGTCCCAAATTGTTTGTGACACGAAAAAGGTGCTGAGAGTCCCCAGATTAGACGTTTTTGGCGCTTTTGGGGCTCTTTGATGTTCAGCTTTGGTTTGGTGGTTGAAGTGGGTAAAAACTTCAGATTGTTTTTGAACGTGACCAGAGACCTGTGCGGTTTCTGGACGAACAGGAGACAGTCCCTCAGCTCCTCTAATTTGTGCTGCCTGGTAGCTGTGATCTGGCATGTCGAGATGGGAGGATCTGGATCCGGGTTCCCCAGCCCCACCCGCAGGCTCTGCCTGCCGGAGATGGCCCAGGGATGGATGCCTGCCTTAACCTGAGTCTTTACCCCTATGGGTGCTCCAGCAGTAATGAAATAATAATTTCAAGAAGAAACTTTACAAGGTAAAATTAAACACCAAATTAAAAAAAAAAACCAAAAAACAACGACTCGAAAAAAGCATCTCCTGAAAAACATCTGTGCAATAGATGAATAGGTTAATTGTTTTTTGATGTGCAAAACATAAAGTGTTTATGTTTGCTATAGCAGACATAATGAGAACGAGAAATTAATTTTTGAGGAAGATTATGCATTAGCTTGTTCTCTCTTCTGGAATATTTTTGTCACTTAATTTCAAACATATCATGTTTCCTATATTATTATTCTATTTACTAATTATCCAGTTTGTGTCTAATCAACATAATTGAAAATTGACATTTTTCGATTTTTTTCTTTTTTTTCACTGAACTAAGTGTAACTAATACAATTGCATGTATTGTGGTGGTATTTATTTTGGACGACTTGCTTATCCTTGCATTTTCATCTTTTTTTAATACCTGCCTTTTTCAAGGGGCTTTTAGAGGAGCTTCCTTGCTGTATACCTGCCAGGGTAGTCAGCCAGAAGGGATTCTATGCAGAAAGCAGAAAAAGCTGGCCCTGGGGACTGGGAACAATTGTTCAGCTAATTCTGAAGTTGAGGTATTAATAGAAAGCTTTATTTCTGTTGCATATGAAGCCTTTGTTGTTTCAGTATTAAAGCAGGAGGTAATGTGATTATATAATTTTGCTTTACGTGAGGTATTTTAAGGCATATTTTAATGGTTCTGTTTACAGGTCATGGGATGTCCCTTATCTGTGCCTAAACCACTTTCAGTGAGTTGTGTCACCACCGGCAAAGTTACATAAGTCTGCAGTGAGAGTTGTTCACGCTTTCTGCCTGTGTGTGTGCCAGAGCTCACCACGTTACCCCTCCTCTCCTTTTGGTCTATTTAGGGGAGCTCTGATGCCAACTCACAAAAAAAAAGGAAGGAGGCAGGGAAACATTTCTTACTTGCCTTGAGTCACAGTTCCAGATTCCTGTGTGCAGTCCAAACTCTGTATTGTTGGATGTGCTCTTACGGTCTTCCTGAACAGCACCAATATTTTTTGATAGATTCCATCTTCTGCTGTGGGACACAGGCACACCCTGTGATGAGGGGGGTGGGAGTTCTGTCCCGGTGGGATGTTCTGAAAGCTTTAATAGCAATGAATTCTCACACCACCCTGCGGAACATGACAAGAGCATGACTTTTGCTGCCTTTCAAAGCAGGCGTTGCCTTGGCACCTTCTGTGCTTGGTTCACGCGTGACCTTCTGAAGTGGGAAGTGTCTGTAGTTGGGGAAACCACCGTGGGCAGCCCAATGTTGTGCACATTTGCCCGAATGTGTCTGGTTTTGTGCAGAAGGGATGTAGGCCCTCACCCATGCTGGCCAGTCAGGGCAGGGTCTAACCACAGCAGAGAGTGGTTTAGGAAACCACTGAGCTCTAGGGGCAGCAGAAGAGCCTGGTCCTGCTTTCAGTTTTGCTCATGTCCCAGCCTCTGAGAGCCGGGCTTGCTGCTGCCATGTGGCAGATTGTTCTTCTCTCCCACCCTCCAAACATGATCAATAGGAATTAGCCCGTGGCTGCCGTGTGATGACAGCAGGAATGGCAAATGGGACTCTCCAAGGCTGTCCCTGCTGCATTCCCATCAAGCTGTATTCCTGTCCGCTGGCAGGAGCACGCACCGTGTGCCTTGAAGCCCTGTGTGCCCGGCCAAGCAGAGGAATGGCCACTGGGCTGTCCTGCAGCGTGCTCGGACAGCGCACTGGCCAGGCAGAGCTCAGGAAAGAGCCAGGAGAGAAGCAGCACTGCAGGGGATTTTCATCATCTTCTACTACAGATAGATTTTTTTTTAAATTTTTTTTTTTCCCACTCTGCAGAATGTCATCATAGCTGTTGGGTGAGTCAGAAGTTGAGAGAATGAGCCAGAAAGGAGCTGTACCAGGATGTGTGCTCTCCAGTTGGATTGGGATGATGTGCAGGAGGGTTTGTAGGAAGAGAGAGCTGCCCCAGGCAGCTCTTAGTCAGACTTACAGTCAGCAAGAGGTGCTGCTGGGGACTGACAGACGGTAATGACTGTGCCATCGGTGCAGATCCCTATACCTTTAATTTATAATTGCAAAGTTTCCGTTGGCTTCTGTGATGTTTTTACCTGAATATGGATTTTCAGAATTAACCTTCTATTTTAAGCCAAACAGTCCAAAATTGATGTTGCTTTTTGCATATTTGCAGCACTCTCAATCTTGTAAGGAAAATGTATGGCTTAGCAGAAACAGTGGTGTGGAGCACTTCATCAAAATTCCCAGATGAGTCAAATTTCATTAGATGGTTGCAGCCAGTTTGTCTCTTGCTGAGTGCGTAGCTTCAGTCTTTGCAGAGTCATGCAGGACAAAAGTGTTTAGCAGAGATAACCACAAGCCAGTCTCTAAACTCTTAAACTGATACTTAAATATTTTTTTCACTTTAATGTGTTGTACCAGATATGTTAAACTGTTTATTTTCAACCGGGTAATGAGCATTTTCACATTTGTGGCCTACCAACCATCTTAATGTGTGTCTGGTGCTTCAGTGAACAGTATTAATGTGTATCACAGCCTTTCTCATGTCGTTGATTTTCCCATTCGTATAATCAGGGTTACTGACAAGTGATCTTCAGTAATTCAGTGTTGTATGTGTGTGTTCCCATGCTGCCTGGAACTGGCCAGCTAATTCCATTTTAAAACATTAGTTTTTGACTAAGAAAAGTCATTAAGGTACTGATCAAAGCCACTGCAGCGTTGTAGGTTTTATTTTGCATCCCCACCAAATTCTCTCCTGCATAGTGAAAGTCTGTCTGTGCTGGTTGTGCTTTTTTCCCAGCCTGTCCTGTGCCAGGATTACTGTCTTTCATTTCTGCGACCAGCAGAAAGTCTTGTTCATTTCAGTTGGTTTGCTTTAGCTTTCAGGATCCTTTAAGATAAAAAATATGCAATAGCAATTTTTAGTAGCTCTTTAAACTAGTTACTTGCGCCTAAAGGACTTACTACCTTCGGCCTCAATCAAGATTTGCAGTGAATACTGCAGTTGCTTTATCCCATGAATTCTGTCAAATTTTCGGTCATTTTTTTCGGCTCCTGCGAGACTCTCAAAGCTGATTTGAATTGTGTTGAGTTTGCAGAGAGTTCTCAGTGTGGAATCTTCTCTTGTTACCCTAAAACTAAAGTGGCTTCCTTCATCTGCCCTGCCTGAGATCTGTGGTCAGCAGTTTAGCCACCACAGCACTCTGCCTTTGTGAACTTTAAACTCAGCACTGCCATTTTAGTCTTTATTTTTATGAGCAAAATCAGAGTCTAAAATGACCTTTTATCTGTGTAGAGCTTGATGTATTTTAGCCACGCCAGTCTAGATAAAAAGAATGTCTTGCATTTTTTAAAAGCTTGTGGGAGGAGGCCCACAATAGAGGCTCCATTGTGCTGTTAGTACTGAGCGTACAGGAAATCACAAATTAGCTATGACGAGAGTATTGGAGGGGAGTTTTACGTTTACTTAATTCCTATAGTATTGTATGATTTTGAAAGGTTTCACAATACATTGCCTTTTGGGTTTGGTTATGTTTGTTGTTTGTATTTGGCTGACTTCTGTTCAGGGCTTTCTCCTACCATGTCTTTGTTCAAAAGATTTCGTGTTTTGAATCCTTGAGTCCAGATGATTTTCCTTCTTACTGTAAACACAGAGGTGTGCAAATACTATTGGCATTTGTCTCATGACCACCCTGCAGCCATCTAAAATTTAAAACCAGCATTGTGTATTCAGCACTGAGAACTATCTCCTTAGAGAAAGAAATAGAAAAGGTTTTTAGTAGGAATTTGGAGAATAGCAAGCTGCAGGCATAACTTTTCCTTTCTTGGCAGATTTGGATCCTGCCAGACATGGAATTATTCCTCTTCCAGTTGGTATTGATGGGAGTTGGAGTGGGCTCACAAATCGAAAGGATTCTGGCTGCATCCTACACGCCAAACCGAAGTTATTGCAGGATAACACTTCTACTAAAATTTTGTTCAAAGATTGTTTTGTTTCATTACTTGTAGTGGAGGAACGAGTTCTGCCACTCAGTTGAAAGACCCAGGATTATGGGAACTCTCCAAAATCATGAGTCTTACTTTCTTAGTCCTGTGAATAAAGAAAGTACAAAAGAGTGTCTTGCATGGAGCCAGTAATTGAGAACTTGAAGTACTGTGAATTTTGCAGTTTTGCATTGATTTTCATAACTTTGCTACCATCTTCGCTCTGAACTGTTTTTTAAGTCTGTTAAATTCTCTTAGTGATTCTTCTGAGCTTTGTGGCTTTGTTTGAAAAAAAAAAATTAAAAAAATCTGTTAACAAATACATAAATAGAAACTACTTTCCTAGACCCACAGACAAGGGGAAAAAAAAACTCCCAAGAAATTGAAAATGAAGTTTGGGGGTTTTTTTCTGTCCTGGGGATACTCTCTCATAGAAATGATGAATATTTCAAAGTGTGGTTTACACAATTCCAGCTGCTATTGAAGTGCCCTAAAGATTTATTGGCAGGAGGGGACTTTCCTTTTTTTGTGCAGGAAGAAATTATGCCCAAAATCATCTACTTCTTTCTCAGATTTTCAAAGAGAATTAGTAAAAATTAGTTTTCATTTTAGAAGACTAATTCTAAAAAGAAGATTAAATAGTGGTTGTTTTTATAAATAGTAAATAACCTCACCTGTTACATCTAAGATGTCTTTGATCACAGGAGTGCGTAGTGAAAGAAGTAGTCCATGAATAAGGCCTATAATGCCTGGGAAACTGCTTGCATTTACTGAAGTATGATTTTAAATCATGATAGTTAAGGTAGTGCAAGCGTGTTTGAACTCTTTTAAGTGAGTACAATGGGACTAAGTGTACTAAGCTTATTTCACATTTGCATTAAGATATTTAGGAATCAGGAAAACCAAATTACTTTGTACTTTGCAATGACATTGTTAGGCATGTGCGTTCTAGTTTTGAAGCACACTTGAGTGTAAATACAGCTGCTTTGTGTGGGATTTGTACCTCTCTATAAAAGGAACATCACTGAAGGACCTATGTTAGGAATTTAATGTCCTACATGAGAACTGAAGCACCTTGCTGAAGTGTTTGGTTGGTTGGTTTGTTTTCTTTGGTTGTAGAAGTTGTTTCTGGTTACTAAAAGTCTTAGGTGAGTACTGAAGTCAACTGAAGTGCAGAGTACTGACTTGCAGGGCAAATTTGGTCTAATTGTTGCCAGGGGAATTGGAAGAGGGAGGGGAGCAGAGATGGCAGTGGTAGCAGATGTCCCAAGTGGCTGTGCAACAGCCCAGATGGTGATGGTGGTTCTGTCACATTTGTGAGAAGCCTCAGAAGTGACCTGGGATAATTCATTTAATTTTTCTGTGCCCAGTCCCATCCTGCATTTTGTGCATGTAAATGATGGTGAGCTTACCAGGGAAAGCACTCTGGGATCTGTTGGAAAGGGCACCAAGTTAGAGTAGGACTCTAGTTAATGGTGCTCTGAGTAGGTGCTTGGTGGATCTTGGTTGTGTCTTGTTTTATCACACGGAAGCAGTTTGGGAGGCAGTGAGCTTTCATTTGTGAACTGGCTTAAGGTAAATGCATTTATTAAAAAGACAACCTGTGGCTTGACTGAACACAACACCGTGCAAAACATTCCACTGTGATCAAAGGGCTGGCTTTCTCCAAATCAAAAATGTAATTTCCACCATTAAAGCTCTTCCTCTTTAAGCAGCAAAAACCCCTCCTGTGTATTTGACTCGGGAAGCTGTATTTCGCCAATTAGCTTGACAGGACACGCATGCAAATGAAGCAGCAGAGTACTGGTGAGTGAGGAGGCTGCAGCTCCATGTGCTGTGCACTAGATTATGGGGATGGTGTGTCAGCACCAAGTACCCTTGCTCCTGCTGAGATGCAAAGGCTTGGAGCAGAGACATGATTGCAAGCTATTTTTACTTAACAGTTGAACTTTGGAAGAGGAGAAGTAAGGGATAATTGCTTTCAGTTTGAGTTTGCACATTGTACAACTTATTAAAAACTTCAAGATGACTGTTAAGTAAAGACAGCTACTTGAAGTGCCAGATGGAAAAGAGCAAGAAAAATGCCTTCTGTTTAAAACAGAAAGGGGATTTTTGCTCATTTTGTATTGGGGTCTTCTCAAGTCCACAGTTCCTGTGCTTGGCTCTCTCCAGTTCCGTTTAATATTCTTGTTGATGACCTGCGTGAGGGGGTCGAGGGCACTGTCTGCAAGTCCTCAGATGACACTGAGCTGGGTGTGAGTGTTGACCTGCTGGGGGACACGAGGGCTCTGCAGAGGGGTCTGGGCAGGATGGATCAGTGAGTCTGAGGTTCATCAAGGCCAAGTTCCGGGTCCTGCCCTTGGGTCCCAACAACCCCCTGCAGCTTCAGGCTGGGGGCAGAGTGGGTGGAAAGTGTCCGGTGGGAGCGGACCTGGGCGTGCTGGTCAGCAGTGGCTGAACACGAGCCAGAATGTGCCCAGGTGGCCAGGAAGGCTAATGGCATCCTGGGCTGTATCAGCAGTAGCGTGGCCAGCAGGACCAGGGCCCTGACTGTCCCTGTGTGCTCAGCACTGGTGAGGCCACACCTTGAATTCCGTGTTTCCATGGGCCCCTCGCTACAAAAAAGACATAGAGGTGCCGAAGTGCGTTCAGTTGTTTACCCTGGAGAAAGAAGGCTGAGGTGAGACCTTACTTACCTTTACACCTATATGATAAGGTGTACACTGGATATTAGGAAAAATTTCTTTGCAGAAAAGGTTGTCAAGCATTGAAACAGGCTGCCCAGGGCAGTGGTAGAGTCATTGTCCTCGGAGATACTTAAAAGACCTGTAGATGTGGCACTTGGGACATTATCTAGTGATGGCCTTGGCAGTCAGGTTGGACTTCACGATCTTGGAGATCTTTCCCAATCTGAACGCTTCTATGATTCTTCTGTGCCGCAGTTTCTGTCATGGGTCCCATGCAGATATTCGATGCAAAGCAAGATGCATTTCTCTCTTGTTAACTGTGTGACAGAATGCAGGCTTCAAATGACATCTTGGTCACATGTTGCCAGCTCAGCATCACAGCATCGGGCTGCATTCCTGAAATTGGGATGGCACTTTTTTTAGTTCCTGCTCTCACTGTCCAGCAAGTGCACTTATGGACATTGCAAACATTTCTGCTATTCTAGAAATGGGCCTGCTTTCAGCAAAGCTGCTGCGGTTTGAGAAATGCAGTACTGGCTGTTTGGTTTGGCTGTGAGACCCCTTGATTCATTCTTTTGCAAAGCAGTCCATCATCTTATTATGACCATTTTATATGGATTATAGTTCAAGGCCTATGTTAGTTTATACAAAACTTGGAATAATTGTAAAATGCAAAAAATGTCAAGTATTTTTCAGTTGACTAAAATTTTAAAAGGGCGTTTTTTCCTGCCAGCATCTGGAAGTTAGCCAGGTAAAAGCTAACATTCCCACAATACCTTTTCTGTGGGATAATGGGCGAGTTCAGGGCAGCATTCTTTCTTTCAGTTATATAAACAGACAGTGCTGGCCAAGGCTAAGGAGTGTTGCTGAACATGAAATTGTTGCTGTTTGCCTTTCCAGTGGTTGCTCTGTTGAAAATTATTTATTTTTTCTTGATTTGATTATTGTTCTTCTCTTCATATTTAAATGAGATGGAGTCTTCTGCTCTGTTGCCTTTTAAGATCTTGCCCAAGGCAGTGCTGTGTGAAAAATCCATGTGCTCCGTGGATGATTTCATCCATGGTGGTGAAACGATGTCACCAGTATAAAACTGACTTTCAGAAGGCTCCAAAAAATGGAAAGGTGTTTGTAGAACAGAAGAGGTTCTTTGACAATAGATAAAAAGAGGTGAAGGTGTGAGAAGCTGAACTGACCTTTCATCTTACTCAGCTTTGCCACTCCTGATCCTTCCAAACATAGCAGGAATTAATTGTCAGGGATGCGTGGAGCTGGGAGTGCAGGTACTGTCAGCCAGCCACAGCACAGGCAGCTTTCAGTTGCTGCTGCTGTTTTGTAACTTCTGTAATATTAAAGATTGATGGGGATTTATTAAAATACATTTTTTCCTGTCAGAATTCATATCTTTGTACTTCAGGAGTTTCTGAAAAGCCGGCATGCCACAAAGGTTATTGTGAAGTACATGGCTTTACATACGGAGTTTATCAGTTTTTATAGTCAGTGTGTCTTGAGCCTATATGTAGATTTTTTTTATATTAGTTTTTTGGGTTTTTTTAGGATCTTACACAGGAATTTAGTGTGTATTGCCTAAAAGCAATAGATTATACATGAAGAAAGATGCAGAAATCCTGGTCTCTCCACACAGCTGAATTGTCATTTTTCAGCTTCTACGAGAACTGCAGAAATGCAGTCACTTGGTTGTGGCCAACCTTAGAGAAAGTTTGGAGAAATGTAGTGAGACCTAAAAAATTTCAGGGATGCTGAATGCTTACTGTGTAGTTTTCTGAGCTGTGATGTAAGCATGGGTTTTTGTTTAAAAAAAAAAAAAAAAAAAAAAGGGGCATCTTGGTGACTTAAAAACTTTCCAGCTTAGATCCTTTTTACTAGAATAGATATATATTTGCCCTTAAAGGGCAAAGCTTTTCCTAGAAAAATAAGTGCCTGTTTAAAAGGGCAGCAAGCAACTGTCACATCTAAAAATTCAGTTCTTAGTAAATTCTGAATAGACAGAGGAAGAAAGTCTGAAACCCTTAATCTTCCATGCTATCTGGATAAGCTGGAACATGGCTGTATAATTATTTTCTTTCATCCACTGATGTCACTGAGGTCCCTACGCAGACTGAGGCTCATAAATGAAACTAGAGATCGTTTTCTGTGAACTTTGCATTTTCCATGCAGTGTTTAGGCCCATTGTCATGTAACCTCTGTGTTCACATAAATAGGAAGTCAGTAGGGTGGGTACAAGCACTTTTAATTTTCTATTCTCTACTCATCCAGAAAGCAACAGAACAGTAAAATTCAAAGGGACTGAAATGCATTAGTGGTGGTATTTCCAAGTTCCAGTTCTGTAACCATAAATTTTTATCTGTTTTAAACCTCTAATGACTTCTAATATGTTTTTAAGAGCTAAATAGGAAGAAAAACACTGTTGCTTGATAAAATAAAGACATGTTAAGGAACAGGAATTTATTGTCCTGCCTTCAGTTTGTATTCATTTAGAACACAGAGTTTATGGACCTTTTAGTTGGAGTTATTTATTTCTTGAGATTTAAAGAACATATACGGAAACTGCTGGTTTTATTGCATGTAAATGTCAGTATCTTGGAATCAGTTATATTTAGATCTGTAGAATTTTTGTCAATTCAATGTTTTTAAGTTTCCTTGCTTAATTTAAGTCTGATTTGTCCGTATAGAAATGGACATGTGTGGACTGTATATTCCATTATTTTATTTATGAACTTTTAACTTATTTGTTTGCTGTAGTGGTAGCATGGTTTTATCAGCTGTGAAGTTGAATTTTGCTCATACTCTTAGAAAATTTTAATTACATCAGATAAATACGTGCACATGGCCACGTGAGCTGCTTGTGTGCAGATACATATCTGCTCATTCCTAATGTGCCTGATTTTGCAATGAACACTCAGACAGCAGCAGCCTCACTCTGCAACCAACTCTGCTGACTGATTGCAGGACTCCAGAACAGCTCTGTGAGTGAGGAACAAAGCAAGACCTTAAGGACGAAAACATAAAATCCTAATGGAAGATGTGCACTCAGTGGTAACTTGGTGCTTTCATGTCCACCAGCTGTGAAACCTCCATAAGAATTGTACAAATGTTCCTTCCTTAATAGAAGTGTTCTGGATCCTGTTTTTCTTGACTAGAGACTGACAGCTTCTAGAAGTACTGTAAGGATGAAGTGCCGTTAGCTGCATACCATTCACATCTTAAATTGCAATTTAATTATTGTGTTCTTTGCTGT
Source organism: Callaeas wilsoni (assembly GCA_013398955.1). Classification (NCBI taxonomy): domain Eukaryota; kingdom Metazoa; phylum Chordata; class Aves; order Passeriformes; family Callaeidae; genus Callaeas; species Callaeas wilsoni. The sequence continues at coordinate 14,037 of VWPU01010381.1, forward strand.
TCTTGTAAAATAGTTGGGTATGGTCAGGATCTTGATTTTGAGCACATCTACTTGCTCTTTATTTTCTTGTTTTGTAGGTTATTCACTTTTGGTTGAGTTATATGTCTTTCTGTGATCAGTTGGCATGGAAACATGGCTCCTTTATAGACCAGTTGCTTTTAGCATTAATTTGCAGGTACTTGTTTTTGAATGTGAAAATGGAAACCATTTATGTTCATCATTCCCCATCATTAATACTTGCATGCTTTCTGATGCAATGTAAATTATCTTGCCTTCTGTCTTACAGGGAAAAATGTACTCTTAAAGGAAGAAAAAAATAATTACCGCATCATGTGCACTGTATTATGAAGACAGTACTTCATATAAATTTTTTTTTATACATGTAACTTGGCAGAATCAGTGAAACAAAGACTAACACCAGAACTTAGTTTAAGCTCAGGAAGTACGTAACACTTGTCAATAATGTAAAATGACACCACCCAGTTTCTGTTTTATTAATGTATTTATTGACATTGCCTTTTTTTTTTTATTATTGGCAGAGTGCCTTCTTTTCTTTTAGGAGTTTACTGCATTTCACTTGGAAAAAGGTTAGCAATTTGCTTTGATCAGTGCTGACAGAAGTAAGGGAATAATTTCATTAATGCTTGGTGATTTTAGTTAGTGGAGTTTGAAGTTCCTGAATTACCTCAATACTGGCAAAAGTCAAGTTCTGGGCTTCTTTTATAGTTATTGGAACAGTATTCATGGTGCTGTGATGGCGTGCTGCAGCGACTGCTGCTTGGAGAAAAACAAGTAGTACTATCACACATCTTCATGGAGAATAGTTATGCTGTTAGTGTTTGTTTACATTTATAGAGATTTGGAACTCTATCTAAATAAATACTATTTTGACTATTGAAAACTATCTGATTTAAGATCTGCTATAAGCAGGTGCAGAATTTCTGTTTCCAGTGTAGTTGCTTTAAAGTTCTTTAGGATGACATTTCATCTCATTCCTAGCAGCTCCAGACCTTTGTCTGAAGAGCTTTGTACAGATTGGATATGCAGAATAAAAATAAGATTTGAATTCATGTACTTTGGCTCATACTTCTCCATCCTGTTCCAGGCTTCAGACACTTTGTTTCACTAACCATTTATTAGGGAGTGTGCAAAACAAACAAGTTCAATTGGTACTGCTCGTAACTCCATTTTACATGTTTAATAAACAGTCACTTCATCTGGCCTGTTTGTGTGTAGTACTAAAGTGCTTTTTCTTTATTCTCCAAGTTAAAGTACACACAGTTCATTTTCAGGTCTGTAAGTCTGTGCAGCATTTAAAAAATTTCAGTGAAAGCACTGCAGACCTGCAGGTTAGAAATACTTCATTCATGCTACTTGGTCTATGTTGTGAATGTCATGGCATTACTCAGCAATCACATTGCTCATTCCCACTGGACAGTTTAAAAAAAAATTAACCGTAAAACAAAACAAGCCAATCCTTCTATGTGCAGGCCCCATATTTTTGCATTTAATATTTTCTTTAAATAACTTTAGTGGAAAAGAAAGATTTTGCTTCATGCCAAACCCTTTTACTGAAACTATTCAGAGCTTTCTTGTAGTTACTTGCACGTGGTGTTCTTGGAGTTTGAGAGAGTTTAGTACGGCACATGATGGGTTTTTACAGCAGTTTACAGGGCAGATTTTCACTAATCATGATGCAGCGGTGAAAAGAACTTGGGCCTTGACGTTTCCTGTGTGACAGTATCTCATCATGCAGGATACAACCATTCCTTCCTCCCTTCTATCCCCACCCCTCATTCTCTCAGCACATCTGTTGAAAAATATAATGGGTCCCACACCAGTCTTGGTGTACTGGAGAGTAACTGGTGACAGGATGCACTAAACTGATTTTTTTCCCTCCCTGCAATGCCTGATGGCACTCCTGGCCCAGGAAGGGCTGCAGAGAGCCACACTGAGGATAAAACTCCCACTATTAGTTCACTTAATCCCCATACTGAATTGTAATGTTTCTGATGTAGGTTGAACTCTTTTTTCATAGTCTCTCTGGAACTAGACTTTCAGTAACCACCACAGCCTCTTCTTACATATTTTTCATTCTTTAACCAGATGTTGAGTGTGGCTGGTGTCCTCTCTCAAATCTATTTATCCAGAGGTGGGTAAACTACTTGCTGAAAGTTAAGGCTTCCCTTATGGTGGGAAGCTCTCCCATATTCTGCCATGGGGTCAGACCTCCCAGAGAATTAAGCTGTTAGTCATTGTTGTCCTTTAAATATTTTTGACGTAAAAGTTTAATTATTTCTATATTAACTATTTAACATAAGCTTTAAGGGATATATAGCTCTGATTAAATTGAGTATTTTATCTCAGCCCCTGAGGGTCACATTTCACAATGTATTGTAATGGTGTAGACTTTATAAGGAAATAACACTAATTCATTATTCAAAAAAAAGAGCACAGGTGGAGTTTCTTCTTAAAGCATTTACTTCATTGACCAGCACCTGCTTAATCACTGGTTAAATGTACCTTATTTTAATCTGGTTTACAGTGCAGATGTAATAAATGGCTCTCATCTAGGCTACTCAAGGATGTACAGTTTTCATCACAAAGGGTTATTTTTCAGATTTCATTTGTTATTCTCAGCACTTGTTTTTCATCTTCCTTTTGTAACTGGGATGACAGTCCTGACCCAGAGGGACAGAACAAATGAAAATATTGATGAAAATGTTTTAAAAGCTACAGTTTCTTCTGAAATAATGGTTGTGCTGTCAAAATACCTAATAAGCAAAAGGAGAGTGGCTGTAACCAAAGTAAGGGAGCAAAAGTAATAACTTTAGGTTTTTTAGTTTTGCAGTGATACACCTGCATGAATTTGGTTTGCTTTACATCCAGAAAATAGGGACAATAATGTGTTATGAAGAGCTGTTACCCTGTCTCAATCTCAAGTTCAAGGATTCAAGCTTCATGTTCTTCTGTGATGTTCTGGAAAATAGTCATAATGGTTTCTTGGTTTCTGGGAGTTATCTGATAGCTGTTGTATTGCACTGGGCAAGCTCTCAGCTGTCATTTTCTACCAGTTTTTCAGAAATCACAGCCAGTAGGAAGCAGTTAAACTCGTTTTCCAGCATCTTTCCCTATGCTGTGTCCATTTTCTGAACAACAGAATGCGTTTCAAGTTTACTTTGCGTGAACTCAGTGATGGTTTGATTATCTTGGAATGATAAAATTCCGAGTAATGTGTTTCCTGTCGTCTTGCAGAAATACAGCCTTTCAGCACACTGCTGTTTATCCTGCTACTGACATCCCTCCTGTTTCTGGTTTCAAAAATGTAGAAAAATCATAGAGTAAGATTTCTTATTTTGGGATTTTTTTACTACATCGAATGGAAACTAGACCAATGTAATTGCTTTTCCGACTGTTGTCAGTCTATATTTTGTTTCAGAAGGGGTCCATTTTTTGTAATTGTCTGTTTTTCGCAAAGTGTGTCACTGCAGAAGTCTAAGGCTGTCACTGCGAGAGGGGGAGATGACATTTGTGTGACGCACAGATGTGCCGTGGGCAGATTTTGTAAATGTCTCTGCCTGCACATTGGCGGACACACGAGCTGGAGCAGGTTTGTTTTTATGCTAAACCACACAGGCTAGAATAAAACTATGAACTGTCATGTTAACTGTATTTACAGAGAAATGTAATAGTGAATGCATTTTCCAAAATACAAGCGGTAGATCACACCAAAAATACGCAGTCAGAGAGAGAACATGGCAAGAAATCCTTGGGAAGAATGATGGGTACCCTTTTGCTTTAAGATTCTCTAACTCTTAATAATGGATTCAATAATTCCTTTTATAATACTTCCCCTGTAACTGATGTTTTTTATCACTGATAAATGTTTCATGCAATTTACAGAGACAGAACATGATTTGTGCCCTGAAAAATTTATAATTATCTGCAAAGCATTTTAATGCATGTGAACAGACCCTTTTCAAGTTGAAAATGGTTAAACTGCAGAGACTAAAAGAAACTATAGAGCCCTGTAAAAAAATGCAAATATAGGTCATTTTTAAACACTTCTGGCTTTTCACCATCAGAAAGATCTTAAAATGTTCAAAAACCTTCCCTAAACCCCTTCAACATGTGGTATGTGTGGGAAGAAATATTTTGCTTCTCTCATCAAGTCAGGGAAATAACTCACAATTTTAAGTGTTTTTCTGTGCAGCTTTAACTGTGATGTTAAGACCAGAGCCTTTGTAATTGAAACTCAAATTTCTACTTAAAGAAAAGCTCAGTAGAACGGCTCTCTTACATCACATGCTTTGATTATATTGTGATTAAATGTAACATGATAACATAAACCCAGCTTTTGCCTTAAACTGCCTGTTTTATTTGGCACTTTGACTGTTGTTACTGGCTGGTTCTCAGTGAGCTTGTCATTTTTCATACATCCTGTTTGCTTACCTTCAAAGTTAGTATCTTTTCAGAAAAAGCTATTTATTTAAGCTTGATTATTTAAGCTGCAGAGGACCCTGCATGGGAGGTGCAGGATTTCAATTTCACTATACTCCAAATTTTCTCAGTTTTGCATCAACACTGTTCTCTAGTTTGTAATCATCATCAGCCATTTTTTCAGTATTGACAGAGAATAGCAGAGGTCAGGGGCTGTGGGAGGAACCAGAAAGGGAGAGAGAAAAAAGCTTTAAGGAGTCCTTTGCAGAGGTTCAGTGTTTGTCAGAGTTGCTTTGGTTTTCAGAACACAATGAAGTGTAACTCAAGGGGTTTTATTGTCCTTATACACCAGAATCCTTCCTACTGTGTTGAATTGACGTGTTTTAATTATGCTTATCTTAGAAGTCTGGGCCATGTATATATGTGTGTATACATGTATATTTGGTTTTTTAACTTTTTAGCTGTCTTAAAGTTTCCAGGTCTCCTCCCTTCTTCCCATCCCTAAACAATTCACAGTATTTTTTTTGTTGTTTCACTGTAAGGATTGCTGACACACAGCATCATGATGTTCAGCTGAGAGGACAGTGCATCACATTTGATGCTTTCCCAAAATAAAAAGAAGTTAAGGAGTTACAAAGAAATTGGAGAGTCAGTGTTCAATATGTAAAATATTTCCATACTGTTATTTTTAATGTCATCTGAGTGCATTCTACTGACCTCAAAAAAAAGAAAATTATACCTTGTGAAAATAATTTGGTTATCCAAGGCCCCACACTTGCTTATCTTCAGACTTTTTGATAAGGAAAATACGGAGTGTCGCAGGTAATAGTTTAACGTTCTTGGGTCAAAGTACAGGTGTGCTGTTGGAGAAATTGCTTTCGGTGTTTAGCATCAGAATAAAGGAAGCCTTTGATGTTGGCTCCACTTGGATTATTTGGTTTCTTTCTCATAGACAGCATCCTGTACAAATCTAAAATATGAGAAAAGCACAGAGAGCATAGCCACTAGCACATTCAGAAATTTCATGTAATAAATTCTTGGCAGTGCCTTTAAAACATAGTGTGAAATTAATACTCTGAAAGCAGTTGTAATGACAAAGTTAAAAAGTGGTGTTTTCTTCCAAAGCATGTTTTCAGCTCAGGCAGTGGTTAAAGCAAAACAAACAAAAAACCCCAAACCTGCTGGAATAAAATAACTTGCTATAAGAGTAGCATTTTTGGGTGAGAGGAAAAAAATTAGTTTTCTTCTCTTTTCTTTCATAGTTGAAATACGTATCACAGGCACATCAAGACTCATTCCTTGAGGGAATTACATTTTAAATTAACATTATGTGGCTGTTGAACTTTTATCAAAATCACAGCCAAGATGCTAGTTCTGATAACTTGATTTAAAATGGAAAGGCAATGGTTTCATGGTTTCTGTTGAATACATGGGTAAAGGAGTGAGGATAAAGGCCACCAATGCACTTCATGTGCAGCACAGCCCTCCTTTGCCAGCCTGTTCTAGTCGGGTGTTATTTATCCTCAGTATTGCCCTGCAAATCTCCAGTACTGCTTCTTCCGTGGAAAGTGTTTTAGTAAGTCTTGGCATGATCTGTATTGTTACTGGAATGGCTCAGGGAGTTAATCATTCTGCTCCTAGTGCAATTGTTGAAACAGATTGTTTTTCCAGTTCCTGCCAGCAGGAATTTTCTGCCCTTTTTTTTTTTCCCCCTCCAAGTCACACCCACCCACCAATAAAGTTTATGGTCTGAAATACCAGCTCAGTTGTATTTTAAACCAGGGTTTGGGAGCTTATTAGGGTGGGTTATACCCCAGATGCCATAATCAACCAGCTCCATGGTCACTGTCCTAGGGGAAGAGGAAAGTGGAGGTATATTCTGGTATATACTCAGCATATGGTGCCTTGTGGGAACATCTGTAATGCAGGCTTGACTCACGCCTTCAGCTCTGTATTTCAGAGAAGCTGCCCCATCCGTAGCTGGGAGATGGATGTCCGTAGTTGCAGGCAGACGTGGTTGCTAAGAGTCATAATTCTCAAGTTCCTTGGTTCTTAATTTGTAGGTCCTGTCCCCAAGTTCACTGCAGTGATTCCTGTAAGTGACCAAGTAGTTTTTTGTGGCTTTTGCCATAGCATGTGTGGGCAGGGGCTTTCCACCGTCACCATAAAACCTGTGGAATAACTAACAGGAGTTGGCAGCCTTAGCCAGAATTTCTCAGAAGCTGGGATTGATGTGAGTGAACTCAGCTAGGACAGCTCCACTGTGGGCAGACTTATTTATTCCTCCCCTTCCTTCACTTATTACGTAATAAAGCTAAAAAGATTTGAAACAGGTAAATACTCACTGTGCACAGGCACTGAGATGTTGCACATCCAAGGAGAGCTCAGTCCTTTAGAATGTTTTGCCGCTCTCTGGAGTTTGCTTTCATGTATCTGTTACATGAAAACAACACTGCTGCAACATTGGATTATGTGTGTTTTCTTGAAGGTACTTAGACTTTCTGGATTTGGTACTTGATATAGTTGTTACTGAATATTGTCATTAGCTTTGCTTTTTAAATGGTGATGGAAAATTAAAACGTTTTACCATAGTGCATGATGCTGTTACTGCTTGTTTATTTTATATTAAATAGGTGTGATTCATACTGTTTTCAGTCTTATTTTGAAAAGTATTAGTTAAGATTAGGCATGTCTTTACAGCATGCTCCAAATATGTAATTTGAGTAATTTTTTGACAGATGTGAAATACTTCCAGTCTTCGCATTGATGTTTGAAGTACATGTGTAGTGATAGAAAATGTTGCCAGATTATTTTGTTTCTCCTTAACGGAACTTTATTTCAGATCAAAGGCTTTCAAGATGTGCTTTGTGGGATGTTTATTTTTTTGTACTCTGACAGACACTCAGGATTTTGTGTGCACACTGACAGATGTTACACAAATAAGAGCAAAATTACTAGATTTTAAAAAAAAGACTGTTTAGAGATCACTATTAAAAAACACAGCTAAACCCCTTAGGCTCGTGGTTGTCAGAATAATGTCCTGAAAATGGCAAGTTTACTTGCTGTGTGAGTATGGAAAAGTAATGAGGAATCATGATTCAGGTTCTAGTAACAGCAGGGAAATGCGGAATTTTCTAAGCAGAAGTCATTGGCTCATTTTGTTTTGGTTGTACCAAAAGGGAAAATCAAGCAAGAGAGTTGTCTCAGATACTTTGTGCTGAGGCCATTCTGTTGTCTGCTGTAGTAATTGCTTGGGTGCCCAGGCTCATTTCTCACAGGTAGTGAAATAACGGTGTGATGTGTGCAGAAATCTTCCGTAGGTGGAAGCCTGTGGACCGGGGTGGTAATTACACAGGAGTGGTGGTGGGTTGAGATTTGCTCTCGGGGAATGAGCTGTGAGCGTCCTGCAGAGCTCTGGGCGCATTTCAACCTGCACAATTAACGGGAGGATACAGCCGGGTGTGACTGCTCTGCACATCAGTGGGTCAGCACAGCACAGGAAACCACTTGTATTTTTCTTGGTCTCTTGCAAATGAAAAAGAAAAGAAGGAAGATGACTTGATTTTACTGAGTTCAGGTAAATAAAAAGCGTAGATACCAGCAGTGTTCATCCACTATGTGCTTCCAGTAAAGTCCCAGTGTGCTCAGCGTTAACCTCTGAGCCCTGGGGACTTCCATAGGGGCTGCACAAGTGCTTTAAGTGCAGCTTATGCTCAATTTGCTTTTGCATGTGTACTGTGAAGTCCATCTTGTTACTTTGAAAATCAGTTTGGGATTGTTCCTATAAATTTTAATAAGCCTTGCAGCAGGTTCCTAAAATCTTAGGAAATATAGTTAGAAGCATTAAATGAGATGAGAAAAGGAGGAAATTAAATTTAATCCGCTAAGTAATTCAGTCTTCTGAGGATGGCTGTCACTTTTTTGTCCCCTGTTGGTGTTCTTTATTTAAAAGTATTCTCCCCTGTGCCTCCCTCCTATCCTGGATTGCAAATCATAGGAAATTGCATCCTGCTCGTCTTGAAGGCAGCAGCAAAAAGTGTTGGCTCAGATTCTGGTGGAATCATGAGATTTTTGTGTTGCATATTCAGCATCTAAATATGCTGAATATCAAAATACTGAAGGATGATAAATGCTCTTTTTTTTTTCCTTTCTTCCGTTTCACTGATCCTTGTTACCTGAGTTGTATTTTAAACTTTACTTCTAATTGACTGCTCTTAGAGTTTTGCTCTACCTTAAATCTCAAGATCTTGAACTTGAGTTCATGGTACACAGAATAATGGTTCTGCCAAAACAGTCCAAAATGTAAAAATGCATGATAGGTCAGGAACTTTAAGTTACATTTTTTAAGTATGGGGTTTATAGGAATTTTAATAGTGCATATTGACAAATGTAATTCATAACAGCTTCTGTGTTCGTGTTATGAGGAGTATATTTTTCATTTTGACAAGTCATTCTTTCCTTGAATTAATATTAGCATTTATTTTTGAAAATAATGCACATTTTTGTGAGGGTTTATGGTAAATAAGTGACAGCTCCCACTGAATTTACACCTAGGTAAGAATATAAAACAAAGGTAAGTGCCAAAGGGGTTAGTCTCATGTTACATGTGCAAGACTGCAAATTAGTTGAATGTCCAACCTGTCATTTTCAGGCCTTGTTTTTGTAAATATTGATGAGATTTCTCAGTAGTTTGCATTTTGTTAAAAAAGTAAATCACTTTGATGTTTTACAGTGTACGAAGGAAGTTTTTTACCACAAATTCTTTGAAAAGGACATTGTCAAGGGATTTTTCATCCTTATTTAATCTTTGCACTTGTAAGAATCCCCAGTGACAGGAAAGCTCTATTGCCAGGCTGCTCTCCTGCATTTCATATGCCTGTTGGTTTGTGATTATAGGGTTACTGATAAGTGTTGTGCTTTTTGGCATTGATGTATTTTTCAGAAAAAAGAATTGAAGCATTTGTTTTGAAAAAAGAAAAACACATTTAAAGAATTACATGGACTTTGCAAACAGATTTAAGGAAATGAAAGGTAGGTCAAGTTTTGGGCCTACAAACTTGGCAATGTCCTTTACTTTTAACATGTATGCCTTACATGAGACACTTCTCAGCCTAATGATGTTACATTAATCAGCAGCAGAAAATGTGAAAATTACGTTGTTCGTCATTAATCTTCATAGCTTTGCATTTTAGTACATTTTCTAATGTCAGTAAACCGTGGCAGCCTACTTCGAGATCTCTGTTATTTGGGCAAAGTTAATGGCAGTTCCTGTCAGTTTCTACCATAAAAGGTTGTTTTACAAAAAGTTTAAAATAGATTTTAACAGCCTGGATTATATCAGGGAGAGCTTTCTTACCCTGCAGTTCTGACTATGCCTAATGGCATTGGCTTCAACTCTTCCCCCTTGGAGTGTAGCACAAACAATGCACCTTTTCTTAAGGAACAAGAGGTGCAGGTTGGATTTGGGAGGGAGGAGAACACTACCCTGCTTAGGTAGCTTCTTCTCAGTTTAAAAAAACACACCTTGTGCTAAGGTTGGTCTGATCACTTGTAAGTCCCCATGCTGTCAAAGGTGTGGAGGTAAAATAATTCACAGCCCTTCCACTCCTCTTTGGTTGCAAAGCTGGATGATGAGTTCATTAATCCCCTTGTTTGTGGGACCCACAGTCAGTTGTGCACAGGGCTGACTTCCTCTCAGGTTCTGCAGCTGAAAACTGGTTTTTCAATTGCCAAGTTTATTTCTGTAAGAGCTGGACTAGGATAAGGTTTTGATGGGTTTTCTTCTGGGAGAGCTAGTCCAGACTGCAGCTGTACGAAGGCACTGTGCTGTGAGCCACATGGTGAATTGCTGCTGCCTACTACAGCTGCTCTGTCTGTCTCTGCACCTTATACCTGGTATTAATTTAGAAAAATTCCAGCAGCCACTGGCACAGTAGCTGTTGCTGGGATAAGAGCTTCCCCACCAGATTATTTCCACATGGGAGCAGGGCAGAAGCCCCAGACTAACAGCTGTATTAGAACGGTTGGGAAAGCGTTGGGTTTTTCCTTAAATACATTTAGATAACCTTAAGGGCCTGACTTACACCCAGCAAAACCATCAAGTTCAGAGTTAAGGCTTCTCACTCCATCTCTGGTGCCCCCTGGAGAGCTTGGCCCTCCAGCACGGGGATTTTGGAGATCACACACTGTCCCCGGATCCCTGCTCACTCAGGCAAAGCCTTGGCCACGTGAGTGGTGCCGACTGTTCCAGGTGGGTGTATTTACAATACACCTGCTGTCCTGAGCAAGGTGCCGTGTGTGTCTTAACACTCCACTGGTTTCCCTGGAATGTTAATGGCCAGTGGCAGCACAGCAGGTGTGGTGGAAAGCCAGCAGCTGTAGGGGGAAGGGTACAGATGCAGTGAGAAGCTTTAACTTTGAGTTTCCTGCCTTCTGTGAGCACGAGTCAGACCCTTAACGTTGTTTTAATGTATTGTTTGTGTTTAATTTTTAGTAAAAATTTGAACACCATCCAGGCTACAGAGGTTGCAGTGGATAAGAAGTATAAAAGCTTTGGTTCAAGATTACAGGAGGCTGCAAGAAAAATTAAAGACATGGAAATGAGGATGGAATGACAGGCTGCTATTTTGCCTCAGAATACTGAAGATTGTAAAGCATTGAGAAATCGAATTCATGACCCTGGAAATCAAGCTCAGATTAAGAAATGTCAGGTTGGTAGGGGTTCCTGAAAGTCTTGAGTTAGGATAAACCGAGATTGTTTTCCCATAACAAAGGTTATAGGATGTGGGGGTGGATGGTGTAATTTTTGTTATCTGTGTAATGTGAAATGCTGTACCATATACTTAAATAAGCCATAAGCCAGCTAAGTGAAATTATTTTTTTAAATTAGTTTCACGTTTGTCGTGTTGAATGTCATTTCTGACCGCTTCACAGGTACTTCTCTTGGGCACAGAGTTGCATTATTCACTGTAAAGGCAGGCATGGAAAATACTGCTCTTAAATACACATTGCTTTCTGCTGCCTCTCCGAGGGTCTGCTGCAAAGCCAAAGGCACAGTGCAGTGTGACATTTCTAGATAAAAACTGAGCAGAACGTATCCAAATGGTGGAAGAGGAAGCTCTTTGTTCAAAAGATTCCGATTCATAGTGAAGCCATGTCTGCCCAAACGTGAACTTTAAACAGTGACCGTCACTGTGATGAAGTTCCTGTAAGTTCAGTGGGGAGTTACTGCCCGCGATTCAGTGGCAGGATATTTAGGCAGAAAGATTGTGCAACAGGAAGTCTGTGCTGAAGTTCAGAAAAGATTTTGGCAAGCAAAGGTTCATAGGGTTTTTGTGGTCAAGGTCACTGGATGTATTTGAGTTCTGGGGATTCTTAAAGCCTTAGATTCTCAGGGAGGGTTTGTCCTTCTGGTTGTTTTTTGACTTCTGTTCCTATGCTGGTGGTCTGATCTTCCCCTTAGCACCAACATTACACAAGTAACTTCGTTGAAATCTTAGATATACTGGTGTGAGGGGAAAACCAGACCACACCTTTACGTATTTTAGAGAAATCATTATCTGAAAGGACTCTGTTTAGTGCTGTTATGTTTAATGATTTTCTGAGATAGCTCTAGTCACAAAAGTGTTTCTTAGAAATGAGTTTAATCTCATCTACTTTTTTCAGTTTGGACTATGTGCTCTGCTGTTGACAGAGGTGCTTTAGTTGTAGCTCTAAGGGAATCACCTGTGCCATATTTTTCCTCATTCATCTGCAGCAACTTCAGTATCAAAGTTCTGGAGTTTTTTAAATTTTATTTTAGCTAGCATTCAAACTTGTTATTGAAGTTCTGGCTTTGCTTTACTGACAAGACCATGACCATAACATTTGAGTTGTCGAGTGAGCACAGTTACTCTAAGCGAAATGAAGAGGTCTTGCAGTGTCATTTTTACATGTTTCTAAACATAATTGCATTTTATTAATGTTGTTATATATACTGTTTTTAAAGCAATGTGAACATTCTTCATCCTAGGATATTTTTAAGTAAATCTAATGTGGAGTTTTATAATTAAATCCCCATTAAAGGATAGAATTGTTCTATGAATAACTTAAGTATTTTTATGTTGTATACTGTAGTGTTTGTCCTGTATCACATTACTAGTATGTAGTGTATTTACTAAAAACGTTTGTGTGAGGGTTGTGTGGCCATTTTTGGTTCAAACAAGTATCAGTAGTAAGCTATCAAGATGCATAGTTTTCAAAAATCACGTTTTGAAGTCTCCCATATAATTTTGGTAGCTGGATATTATTGAAATAACGTGTACCAGAAACATTTCTAAGCTTGTCTATCATAGTAGAGGTTAGGAGTGGGTATTTTTGCAATAGAGCATAATTTCCATGGAAAACTTTGCTGGTGGGTATTTTTCCCATCTGAAAAATGATGAGAGTACTGCAGAGTCGGTCAGTCCATTGACATCATCAGATGTTGGGAGATGCTGGAAGTAGAACAGAAAAGAACCAAATGTAGTGACTCTTATTCTGTCGTCTTCAGGTAGGAAAACTGTTTGAATAGGTAAAGAATTTAAATGCCACGTTGTAGTGGGACTGGGCTGTCCTGAGTTGGTTAGGAGTGGACATGGAATGCTTGGGTTCAGGCTAGGCCATTGAGAGGGACTGTGAGGGCAGCAGTCTCTGGAGCTGTCCTTCAGCCCCAGACCTGAGGCTGGTCCCAGGGGGGAAGAAATATGCTGCTTTTGTTGAGTTGTGAAAATCTCTCTTCCCAGCAGCTGGTTTTCTTCACCAGATACCTTGTACAGCTGGGATTCTACTGATTTTTCCATCCACTTAAAATGCAGATACCAGTCTTTCAGGACTTGCTTTCTGACACAGGCTGAGACTTAAGATTCTGGGATTGCCTGTAGAAGTTAACTGGAGCACCTCAGTCATTTGCATTGATGTNTTGTAGAAGTTAACTGTCAGGTGTCAGTGTCAAATGACACCTCAGTCATTTGCATTGATGTTGGACTAACTTGGATTATCAAGCAAATAAGCAGTGTTTTAAAATTCACACTGCAACAAAAATGTGTTGAAATTTGTGTACAAGAAATATCTAGCCTGATTCACTTTGCAGTGCTTAAAACTTCTTATTTGAAAAGAGGAAAAGAGTGTTGAAATTTGTGTACAAGAAATATCTAGCCTGATTCACTTTGCAGTGCTTAAAACTTCTTATTTGAAAAGAGGAAAAGAGTGTTGAAATTTGTGTACAAGAAATATCTAGCCTGATTCACTTTGCAGTGCTTAAAACTTCTTATTTTAAAAGAGGAAAAAAGATCATGTACTTCACTCTTCATTTTGCTTTTCGTTATCTCCTCAGGAAGTCCTTTTTCCCACCCATGCTAAACTACTTCTTGTAAATGTAATGGTTTAATATTATTCCCTTGAGTACTTCCATGTATTTATAGCCTCTGTATTGTTAAAAAGATGCTCTCTAAATATCTTATGGATTACTTTTCATTTCCAGACTCTGTAAAGAGGATGTAAATGAAGTCTTCAGTTTGGACTGATTTTCCTTCTCCTAGATACTTGACGTGAATTTCTTTGTCACTCTGCAGTTCAGAGTGTGATGTTGATTTAGGGAGGGACGTTTTCTTTCATGTTTTGTAAGAGTTTTCAGTAGTGGATTAAGTATGATGTGTTTGACTAAGCTATATAGAACTGTTTTGTGAAACTTTTTAAATCTAAGCAGACTTACATAGATCAGCAATTTGCCTGTAAACTTGGACACTGGATCCTCAGTAAATGCAGAATTTTGCTGTTGTAGGCATTTTTAAGTTAAATTTTAGTCTCAGCAGAATCATCATTATATATGTAAATTGAATACTCAAATCCTCACTGAGTTGCTTATGGTATTCCATAAGCTACACTCTTCTTGCAAGCCTGGGCAAGATATTTCTCACTCTGTCTAGAGCTCACAAAGGTGTGGAATCCAGTCAAAACCTAAAGGTTGGATAAGGTTACATAGACACTTCTTATTAGTGCAGTAAGGATATATCTTTAAAAAACAAATATACTATTCCCTTAGTAGTTTTATCTATCTTTCATAGTTCAGCCTTCTGAACCTCCATGGAATTTTTTTGTAAGGTCTTCTATGTTTGGTTGACAGCTGGGTGTAAACTTGTTCCTGTTTTATTAGCTTCAGTCCTTGAAATCTTTTTCTGCCATCAGAATAAACAAGACTAGCTATAACCTATTTTTAATCACATTTGCATGGCCTGAATAACAAGTCTTCTCTGTTCCTTTGCAGGCATTCGACCTCCGATCATGAATGGGCCCATGCACCCGCGCCCTTTGGTAGCGTTGCTGGATGGCAGGGATTGTACAGTAGAAATGCCTATTCTGAAGGATGTAGCCACAGTGGCATTTTGTGATGCTCAGTCTACACAAGAAATTCATGAAAAGGTAATATTTAAGAGGTCCAATTGAGGCATTTTAGGAAATGCAAATATTTTAGTGGTTCGGAACAGTGGTGTGTCAGCTGTGACGTGGTGCTGTTCCAACGTCTGTGGTGAGCTGTGCTTTTGTGTAGTGTATCCTTGGCTGGCTGTTGTCCCTCTGCTTACCTACCGAGTTAGGTTCATGCAGAGTTACTTCTGGGCAAAATGCTACTACCGTCTTGAAATGCACCTTGGAAACATTTCTGTTGCTCAGCCTTTGCCTGGAAATCGCAGTATTGGATTGTCTCTGTTGGGAACTTTCTGATTTCTTTGTTTAGCCAAGGAATTATGCAGATTGGGTTAGGCAGCCTTTTGTGCACTGATAATTGTCACTGCAGAAGAGTTTCTGAACAAATGCTAACCCAAAATTTGCATTGAAAATGTGGTGAATGTCAGCCTAACTTGAGAACACATGCAAGGAATTGAAAACTTGTTGGTCTTCGTTCATAATGGATCTGCAGAGATAATGTTTGTTGAGGGTTTTTAATAAAATAAAACTTAATTTTTAAGGTTCAAAGACAATATAGATTTTTTTAAATTTAGAGGAAACACTTTTTTTCTCAATTCCCTTTTATTTTACTATATATCAAGAATTAAAATGTGCTAGGAAGCCTTTTTTCTGTATATTTCTTTTTAATCGTGTTGAAAAGTTGCTTTTATTGTACTGTTTTCCTATCTCACACCACTGTTAGGAGTTAATACATGGATTCCATTTATAAAGACTAAATGACACATGAAGAATAAGTAATATAAATGCTGTTCTACTTTTATTAGTAGATAAGAGCAGTCTGCTCTTTGGGTGAACACTGTAGCGTTGGCTACTGCACCACTTGTATAGTTTCATGATTTCCTTACTGAAATCAACATAATTTACTTCTGGTGCATCAAGACTGGGGAATTCCTGTGTGCCATAAATGCTTGGCATAAAAACAATGGAAATCTTCTTTTAGCAGTGGTGTGTAGTAAATGAACTTTTCAGATCCTGAGATAGAGTATGTGTCTCTCAAATTACAGGTTTGGAAAAGTATTTGAATAACTGATGAGTGGCATAGGTAATCTTTTGCTGATCTTCACAACACTGCTGTATTGAGGGGATAAAGCTTGCATCCTTTGCTTTTTATTATACAAAAATAATTAATTCTCAATGATCTCAGTAATACATCAGGAAAATATATTTTCACTACCTATCAGTACAACGCCATAATACAGATTTTCACTTGTCTGAAGGATGAGACAGTCCTAAAACATTTGGGTCTGCAAGGAAATAAATTTCTACAACAAAAGTCACAAACCTTAATTCATTATCATATTGTTGTATTCCTTTAACATAGACTGAGTGATCAGTTTTATGAAGTATTGAGCACTGTTCACTTCTGTGTGAAAAGTGTTCACTGTTCAGTTCATCTGCAGTGAAAAATGACTATTTTTCACCTGTCTTTAGAGGAATATTTGTATTTTAGTAGTGTTTGAATAATACATTATTTGGGAATGGGACTTTGCTAAATATAAAATGGTTTTCACAAAAAGGTTTTAAAATTAAGAGTCACATATTTAAAGCAGGATCAAAAATGTTCAAGTATTTAAGAATGCACATTTGTGGCTGTACTAAATGATGTTGCCCTGTTAGTTGAAATACAGATTTTAATAATAGATACTAAGAAGAGTTACTGAATTAATAGGCTGGCAGATACAGATAGATTTGGTTTAAAGTTGCAGGGAGCAAGCCAGAGGCTGGGACGCTTAGGATGGGGTTTGAAAGGTGTTTGACATTGTTTGATACTCTTAGGTGATGACTCTAATGGGGGGCAGGGGTGGAAAGACATGAACCAGGAATCAGATGGGGAGGAAAGGAGTGAAATACAGCAGAAAGATGTCTAGGAAAGTAGGAACCCATATTAGCTCAGCTTGCACAGTTGTGCAGCCTTGATCACAGGGGTATGAGGAGTCAGAGTTTGAGAAATTAACATTTTGGAACCTGCAGAAGGGATTTCTGCTGGTCATGAGACTTTCAGGGACAGGACAGTGTTTTAAAATACTGTCTTTTCAGTATTTTGAGGAAACAGAGTGGAAAGGGGAATTTATCGTAGCTTGTGAGACAGCAAAGCACAAGCTAGGTAGTTTTTCATAGAGGAGCAAGTAGGCTGAGAGGTTTTAACACATAAAGAAAGGTGGAAAAGAGGCAAGGATTTGAATGCCATTTGTGTGCAGAGTCAAAAGCAGGATGTTAGCAAATACTTTACTGTGTGTGCTCATTAAAAACAGTTTCCTCCAAGCTGAGTAATGCCCTAGTTGCAGTTCTGTAGCAGTTCCCTTCTGCCAAGAGTTCATATGTCGATCACTTTTTATGGCTGAGTAGATTAAAGTTTGGAAAATAAATAACAAGTTGTAAAGTTGCAAATACATAATAACATGCAGTAGAACTCCTGTTCATCTCAGGTCAAAGCATTCCTCCCTGTTCCAGTGCTTTGGAAGGCAACTTGGATGGTGAAGATACATTTCCTTCCTTCTGAAAAATCAGGCTGCCTGTGGCTTAAGTGAATACTGACATTTACTAAGAGTGTGACTGAAGATTTTGAAATAACTTTGTAGTTAGAGGACACTTACTACACTTCTTCAAAAATTACTCATTTGTAAGGTTCTACTGGTTTTTGGTTTGTCTCTTTGTTTCCAATTCTCCTTAGGAAAAGCAGTTTATTTTCAAGCCAGTCTGCAAGGCTGCAGTAGATGTTTTTTATCCCTTAACCCCTAAGTTCTGTTTTATTGTAGATGTTGCATATGGCTGTGTGAAGTTGAGCATTACGGTTGTCAAACTCTTATGATGGCATAACTGGGAGTTCGGTTCATTGCATTCTATCAGAGAACTTCTGACATTTAGGGTAAAAATATTTTAAGATTTCAGTGTTTAAATTTCTTATTAGAGATTGCATTACTATCTATAAAAGTTACTCACAGTGCTTAAATTGGCTTTTATTTTGCAATTAATGATGTGTAAATAAGTTCTCTCAGTAACTGAGACTGCTTCCAAGTGTACACAGTGTTTTGATTTGTTCTGCCAAAAATACAGTTGTTCATCCAAAAAAATTACTTAAAAACACTTAGCTTGCTTCCATCCTTCCATTCCAGGTCAACTTTCGTTTTTCACTATCTCACGCTCTGTTGTCTGTTCACTTCTTTTTTCCAATCCCTCTTCGTTTCAGTGCCATTCACAGTTTGCTGCTTTTCCTGGCTCCTTGGCAGCCTACCCAGCACTCTGATTCCTGCAATATTGCTGCTCTTTTCCACTTCTGTACCTTTAAAGGCATGACAGACTCGAGCACACCCTTGAGGTCTTTGTGTTGCCCAAGATTTTTTTGAGTTCACGTTCTTTGCTGTTTGGGCTTCCTGAGCTTTGCTGTATGTTCTGTAACATGGAAGCGCTGTGTAGATCCAGAGGGATAAATGCAAACAATGTGCAAGAGCTGGTAGTACACATCTTGACCAAGCAGAGGGAAAATAGTGATTCTTGCAAACCCAGATGAAAAGAGAGAAAGCACAACTGATTAGGAATGGTCTTTAAAACAAAATGTACAGGCTGGAAAAAAGTTGAGAGTTTATTTGAAGCTGAGGATGTTTTTTCATTCTCTTTTTCTGTAATTACGTGCTTTCCTACATCTCATTGCAAATCAAGGAGAAGAAAAATGTGTGTGGTTGACTGGATTTACAGCTTCCAGCATTTACCCAGGTCACCAGAACATTGATGAGAGCAGTGAGTAGTCCTTGGGTGGAGGTGGAAACAGAGTTTGTCAGGTAAACCAGTGTCCCAGCCTTAGCAGACACTGGGGTAGAATGTGTCAGATCCTTTGACTCCTGTTTTCTGAGCACAACATAAAATAATTTTCAAAAGAATACTAATTTTCCATTTTTGTAGTTTTAAGTTAAAAAAAAATTAAAGCTGAACTTCCTGTTCAACAGAACTTGAAATTTTTCAGTCACACTTTCACATAGGAATTGAATGTAGAAACGGTTCTAGTGGTGGCAGTTTTATCAAAGACCATTTCAAAGAGGAGCTGAAAAGCGACAAATGTTTTGAAATTGATACAAACAAATTCAGAATGGTGCTGTTGTTCAGCTCTTTGATGTGTCCCTATTACAGCAATGGTTAAGCAAGATAATTTTTCCAGCTTCCAATTCTTTGTTTAGCAGTAAAGCTTGTGTTTACACCATCAGTGCTGTTTATATTCATGATGCAGTTGAAGCATTTTAGTTTTTCATCGGATTTAAATTCTCAAAGAACACAGATTGAAAGGAAGCAGCCTTGTTCTAAACAATAACGTCTGTTTGGGAGTAAGTTGTCACCTCAGAGCTGATCCAAAACCTTGTAAATGTACTGAAACCGAATGAGCTTTGGATCAGATTCCTTATGAAAGACTTCAGAAAAAACTGGGTTGATGTGTTGTCACCAGTGAGTTCCATGACTCCGTGATATCCTTTGGTATAGATGTTCAATCCACTGTAGTGTCTGATAGACTGGACCTGAATTCAGCCTTATGAATAGGCACAATTCAGCCTTATTAATAGACAAACTAATGCACAGAACTCCTGTTAAAGATTTTTCATTGAAGCCTTTTATTCAGTAAAAACGTTTCCAGAGTCTGTATCTTCAAATTGACTTCTGTCATTAAAACTGTATGTAATGGTCAGTAAATCCTGTCTTGGAAAGACTGGCTTCAGTACAGTGTTTAAAAGGAAGTTTGGTATCGACTATGTGGGTTATTTATGTAGTTGTGTGTCTGTTTGTATGTATATATTTTTTAATGTGAATTTTTGGAAGACTAGAAATACACTGTCATATATATATATATATCACAGGTATATATATGTAGTTTATATAGTGTGTAGATATATAGGCTTTTAGAGTGTGTTTTCTGGAGGCTGCAAGTAAGTTTTGTTTATGTTTGTGTAAAATGTTTATACTTGTATTTATGGACAGTATAAACTTAAGTATTAATGTTTAGGGTCCTCACTAGAGAGTATACTGGCTGAGTAAAGTTTATATGAAATGGGTGGGTTACTGACAGCACCATGGATCATAGGAACCTAACAGGGAACTGAGAGCTTGTAAAGAGAAGCAATAACTTGTAAAAAGCAGCACAATCTATCAGAACTTCAGAGAGCCACTAAATACCACTTGAGCACAATGGCTTTTCTTTTTAGCTTTAATGGCATTGATTTCATATGGACCCTTTTGCAGTGTTGTAGGGAGGCTTTGAGACCAGCTCCGAGGCTCTGCAGCCTTCCTTGTGTGACAGACTATTGGTTACAAATTCAACGTGCTGCTGCTTTTTGCAAGTTAAATAAGGCAAGGCTTACTCCGTTTTGGTGAAGTACATTTGTTCCACCCAAATGTGCAAAATATCTCAAGTCTGTTGGTGACACTGGAACATATTTTTTTTTTAGAGATGACAAATCGAACTTCAAGTCCAAGAAATGCAACACTTTGTAGTTTCTAGAACTAGATGAAATGCAGCACTTTCAAGTGATGATTTTTGTTTTTAAGATTGATACCTTGTCATATTCAACATGTAATTTATAATTTCTTTCTTTGGTCTCTGCATTGAAGTACTTTGGCATTTTATGTACTGTGTTATGTTTCTGTGCTCTGGATTTGATCCATGAGCGTCTGGGATCAGCCTGTCATAGTCAAATCTAGAAGTGTCTTGAGATGCTCCAAGAAGAGAAGGCCTTGCTGTTTAGTTTTTTGCATGTTATGATATGTTTATATGTTTTTGTAAAAGTAAGCAAGATGCTCAGAGCTCTTCCCCAAATAATGAGACGTGTGTGTCACAGTGGTGATTGTGTGATGTTTGGCATGACGGCTAAAATAGTGTGGTGCTGAAAGAAGGGGGAAAAATGTAGATGGGAAGATGTTTAGAAGGTTTTCAACCTTGGGTAATCAGTACTCAAGATTCGTTAAATTCTTGGAAATAGAAATGTTTCCTACTACTGTGTCATCTGTTCCCTAAGAGCCTTGGTGACCTGGCATGTTGTGAAAGCAGAGTAGTCATTTTGAGGCTGAAGAACAGCAGAAAGACCTGTCCAGGCTGTTGTGATTGGAAAAGCTGTCACCTCATGGAACAGGGTATGGAAAAGACTTTCAACAGTAGCTTTACCTGGAAGGAAGTCTGAAGGCATAGAAATTAGGCAGGTGAGCTACAAAATCATTTGGTGACAGAAGGAAGCCAACCCATGTTTCAGCTTTTGCCTTGGATCCTTTCTTCCCAGAGAGCGCAGTTGCAGTGTGATGAAAGCAGGAATGGCTGTTGGAGGAACGCAGCTGACTCTGCTCGTTTTCTCTCAGGTTTTTCCATCGCCTTTCCTCACAAGAAAACATCAAAGAGCATGATCTGACTGCCACATACTCAGGCTGGTCTGGGATTTCTGCCTTGCCTGCTATCTCACTCACAAGTTTGATCTCCTTGTAATAAAATTGTTCTTGAATTTGGTAAAAATTCCATCAAGTTCGTTATGCAAAGTGATGGGGGAAACTGATATATTCTCCCTGATTTTCTCAATGCATCTACCTCTTCTGTTAAATCATCAGTGAATTGCTTGTATGCACAGTTATTTTTTTCTAAAGATCATTTCATTTTCTGGAATAGTTGTATTTATGCTAGATGCCAGTTTCATGTGTTATATTCAAATTTAGGTCAAGTTTTGATTTTACTCATTGACAAACTTACCAGACTTCTTGTGTGCATTTAATATATGTAATGGCTGAGAGTATAACTTATGCAAATAATTGCAAAATACAGAAACTTTCACTATTTTTTCAATCTAAGTGGCATTATTAACATTCACCAATGCTGAATGTTTCTAACTTTAGATTTTCTGCTATTACTTTCTGCCTTTTTGGCATATTTTGGTCACACATCCACTAGCAAAAAGCAGTAACATAATTAAATCATCAAATTAATATGAGAAAACACACTTGCAGGGTATTACATGTTTAGCAGTGAATTTCCTTGCTAACTAGCCCATAATCCTGGGAGAGGCTCAGTCACTAAAAAGAAATTCTAAAAGATTTGTCACTTGCGTGTGCTTGTTCCATATCCCATGTGATGGATAAATAACTGCCTGTGGAAATGGCTAGTGTCAGCATTAAGCTATAGCTGGGAGATATTTTCCCTTTTATTGAACGCATTCCCAAGCTTTCCAGTACTTTTCTGTCTCCTCCTAGTGCCAAGCCATAACCTAGATGGGCCCAAAAAATGTGGTGTAATGGGTCCAGACCAGTGCTCTTAGAGTCCAAATGCCAGTCTTGACTGGCTGAGTTAATAAAATACACATGATTATGAGATGAAAATCTGCTTCCCAAAGTGAATCACTCTGATATTATAACAGAAGTGTCTGAGCCAGTTCAGCTGTGCTTTACCCCCTGTTGGATGCAGTCCTTAAAGCAGTGGCAGCTCTGCACCCCCAGAATACGCACACCTCTGGCCTTTTCCAGGGTGGGAGAGGAGGCTCTGGCTGTCAGAGAGCCTTAGGGGTGTGTCCCTGGAACTTCCAAGCTTCTTCAGTTTTTGCTCATCTGACAGCTACGCGGATGGTGTTTCATCCTGCACCACAGCCATCCAGAGCAACCCTGGGAGGGACAGGGGAAGATACAGGATACAGCACAGAACAGGGGACGTGGCTCGTGGGAGACAACCAGGATATCACAACTTGATCTCGAGGCTTGAAGCAACAAGTGCTGCAACTGAATTTGAAGAAATTTCCACATCGAGACTGGGAGATTCTTAACTTTATTTCAGCCTCCTAGTGGGAGCAGAAATAATCTAAGGGCGTTTTAGGTGGGCTTTCTGGTCCTAAGAGGGAGTGTTTCTTGTGTAGGGTACCTCAGGCCTGGTCCATGCCAGCTGTAATGTCACTGGAGAAGCAAACCCAGTAAGCTGTTGGGTTTTTCTTAACCCCGTGTAACGGCTCAAGGTAACACATTCTGGTGAGTGCAGTCGTTCTGTTTGGGAACTGTTGGGTGTAATCTCCAAAGGACTTGTTTGCACCATTAAAATCAAGGAGTTTTGTGTGTGTGTAATCATTTTATAAGATCAGAGCCTACAGCTGGTCTTTGAATTATGTTGTAGCTGCGTTCTTGAATTATGTGTAATTTCTAATTTTTTTTTGCAGTTCTTACTAGTAAATGCAAATTCTACTCAAAGGAATCTTGTCTTTATCTGAGTTAGAACTGAAGTTGTCAGTCTAGAAACACATGTTGAAATAGCATAAATAATTTTATGAAGTATTCAGTAATAAGTGCTTTTCTTTCATTTTTATGGAGTTTGGTTTTATTTTCTTTCAAATTTTTTCTTTATGGATTTTTAAACATTGCTGCAAATCCTGGATTCCAGCAATTGTAATCCTCTGTGTGCTAGACTCTGCTGCAATAATTTTTTAAAAATTATGTACGTTGATTATTTTTACTGACCTTGCAGTACACTAGGAAATGCTCATATGTGCAGAAGTAATTCAGATGACAGAATCTGTACATGTACCAGACCCAAAAGTCTGTTGAATAAGAAATGTAGGGCCTCTGCAGAACTTCTGTGTTAAGTGTGTCATAGGAATCTCTTGAAGTCGTTACAGCTGGCTTAGCTACTGAAACGATTTGTGCACATTCTGTGTCTTGTAGGACGATTGGATATTAGCTAGTGCATTGAAGGTACAAGCATGGGGGAATGTTTTGAAGAAGTAAAACTGCAATTTGCATATAAGGAGGAAAATACTCTCTGCTATCTGAAAAATAAACTTGTATCAGCTGTGTGGGGTGCAGTGTCACTGTTTGGTAGCAGAATTCAAAATTGCTGGGTGTGTCTGGCTCCCTTCTCCACACCCTTCCCTTCTCCCTCTCCCTACTCCACACCCCTTCCTCTTAAGTGCTGTTGAGTAGGTTGGGTGTACTCTAACAATTTAAATTGTATGAGGCTTCTGATAATCTTTTATTTTTGCTTTTTTGGTGCTCTCACAAGTTTGGGGTTTTTTTCTGCAGCTTTTTTTACTTTCCTGCAATTAATCTTATTTCTCAGAGGCTTTGTATTTTCCTGAATAATGTCAAGTTTGGCATCTGAGTTAATACCAATTTATGTGACATCCAGTTTTCCATCAGTGAGAGCTTCTTTGCAGTGTCAGTAAACTGAAGGGCAAACACTTTTGTCCTCGTCTGTGAATTGACCGATTTCAGGGTCTGTTGTCGAAGGGGTTTATGATCACTGAATGTTTTCTATTCAGGTATCAAGTGGTTTAATAGGGCAGTGAATGCCTGTACCACTGTGTGTGGTGAAGCCATACTGCTCTGTTACTCCATTCAAAGCTGAATGTCAGCTGCCTAAGCATAAAATGCTCACTGTTTTGGGGAAGTGTTTGCTCCCGTGTTGTGCTGCTTCTGTGTGTGCAGATGCAGTGCAGTGGCACTTGTACTTGGGGTCAGTATTGCAGAGCATTTCCTGTGGAATGGGAAGAGTTCCCTCTTACTAAGAACGCAAGTAGAGATCACTTAGTTCTTTTGAAGCTGATCCCATCATGCAGAATGGACACTTCAGATGAAAAAGACGTACCAGGAGGCTGGAAGATATTTGGAGAAATAACCTTTTAAAAAAACCCTGAGTCTGTATTTAATGCTTTTACAGTCTTTTATACTTGAAAATATGTGTATGAGATTAAGCTGAGATTCTGTGAAAGAAAAAAATAAAATAAGTATTTTTTCTTCCATTTTATTTATAGGTACTAAATGAAGCAGTGGGTGCACTGATGTATCACACTATAACTTTAACTCGAGAAGACCTGGAGAAATTTAAAGCACTTCGAATAATTGTCCGAATTGGCAGCGGTTTTGATAATATTGACATCAAATCTGCTGGAGATTTAGGTATGGCTATTACAGACTTCATTTTGCATCTTACACTTGCCTCCAGAAATCTGATAGCATCTAAATCTTTGTATTAATGTTTTCTGTGTATTTAATAGTAGCATCAAATGTAAACTGTATAATATTCTCATCAGAGTATAAAACTCATTATGGAGATAGTAGCATTAGTTAATTAAGTGATAATACTAACAGCTTTGTGGCAGGATGACAATCTGCCTGCTCAATATAAACCCAAGGAGTAAGGCCATAATTTTTCATCTCTTTCTTTTTTACCCCAGTTGTGTATTTTAACTACTACTGCTGTAATCCAATTACAAAATATAATTCCATCACCATAGCATACTACTTCTGTTTGAATAAAAAATGAGATCATTATCAGCTGTCTGAGACTTATTTATGATGCATGAGATTTAGTACTAAACCACTCCATAAAATAGATATACCGATCTTTTAGGAGAATCAGTTGTTGCTGTTTCAGAATAAATTCAGCAGCTGGAACTATGAAGATGTGGTTCTTGATGTTTGACTGTAAAAAAAGCAACAATGTGATTTGTACTTTTCATACTTTAGGTTAAGCTATCTCCTGCCTGTAATCTAAATGTCAGCCTTCCACTTGGAGTAAAGATTTTCTTTGTTTCTTTTCCAAGAATGTGGAGACCAAGTATATTTCCCCTTATGCTCTGGGAAACTCTTGGAAACATTATTTCAATGTGGCAGTGCTTAGTCCTAGCAGTACCCTCGCTGATGTAGTGAGGAGCTGTAGTGTGGTCTGTTTATCAGCTCATGGTAGTAAAATACTCACCTGTTGTGAAGGTGGCAGAGCCTTAACCACTCCTTGCTGAGTTTTATAAAGAACAGGTCAAGGCTGAAAGTGTGCAAGGCTGTGTTCTGCCTGCCTTAACTGGTGCCACAGTCAGGCACGTGTTGTGAGCCTCAGAAAACCTGTATGTGTGGAGAGATTGGCCTGGGGTAGAATCCTAGATCAAAAGCCAAAATGTAGGTGCAGATCAAAGGCTCTGACCAGTCAGAAGCCCAGTTTGTGGAGAAAATCCCTGATAAGAGGAAGGTCTTTGCAGGTTTGCTGGCCGTTTCTTCTGCAGGTCTCTGTGCTGGATTGTAACCCAAGTTTATAACTCAAGTGCAGCCACATAATTCCTCAAGCTAGAGTACAGCAGATTTGGGAAATTCTTGCTCATACGAAATGCTGAATGGCCACATTCCTCATAATTCAGTTCCTATCTTGTGATTAGACTGAGTTATAAAGTTATGGTCCAAACTGTTTGTGCATCCCTTAATTTAAAAAATACTATTGTCCACTCTGTCAAAAGCCAGTAAATGCTGGAAAGATTACTGTATAAAATCTCTGATTTTAATATTAAGTTTGTCTCAGTAATATTTCATTCCAAACATTTTACCCAAAGAGCGTTCCATTTGTTGAACTAGTGTAATACAAATCTTAAGGAGGTAATGTGAGAGTGATCTGCTCTTTATAAAAGGCTTTGATTTGCTTTTGAAATGTAGATTTAGAGCAGAGTCCAACATATTCCTGAACTTCCATAGTAACTTCTTATTTTTCATAGAGCTGGCACGTGAGGATGTTACCAGTTTTTCCTATTAAGTATTATTTTATATTAGCACTTTTAATCTTCCTAGAAAGCATGAAAATATGTGTTTCTTTGATAAAACAGACTTTTTCTCCGCTTCATAAATTGTTGACTAGAAAACACGTGCAAGTTGTGGGTGTAGCTGGATGCAAGTGAAGTGGGAGCCCAGGTAATGCCTGTTGACTCCGGCATTTTTCAGCAGTGAACCTGTGCACAAAATCACTGAAAGCAGTGGGAAAAGGGAAGGGAGCATAGATTGATGGATATGAGATGAGAGTGTGCTGTCTTTTCCCATGTGAAATGTCTCTTCATTTCCTTGCCTCTGTCTCGCTGCTTTTTGTGGTTCACTATGTCTCTGCCTTTCAAAAATGAGCTGCTTTTAAAGTTGAAGAAAAATGGGGAAAAATAAATTCCTGCCGTTCAAGAGAGAAATTATCTGACTTTTGTTCCCTCAGTTTCCTAAGGAAACCTATTAGGGAGGAAGGTATATTATTTCTCTTCCCAAATACATAATATAATTCTTTAAGCTCCTTTTAAAGCGTAATTTTGTTGATGGCAGCTATTAGGAGACACATTTATTAAATTTATGTTGCCATCTAAAACCTGCATTGTTGCTCCATGAAAAAGACTTTTTTTGTATAAACAAATGCATGTGTTTAATGTGAGGTACTTAGAGGGTTGTTATTTTTCAGCCTTTCACCTCTTCCTCCCAATTGAGCTTTTTTCCCCATTTTTAAAAATGGTGAATTTCCTGCTACCATTGATGTTAGCAGGATGCCAAGATTAATATTCCAGCAAATGATGCTGGTGTATCTTCTTGTAAGTCTTAAGGGCAGTGACTCAGCAGACAGGCTTATCTTTACAGCAGAGGAAAGAAAAATAGTTCTGTAAGTTCCTTGTGCTGGTTTTTAGTGATGTAGAGAAGCTGTAAAAAAGTACTGGGCAGCAGAATAAAGGCATTTGAATGTAAAACAGATAAATATAGTATGAGCTTATTATTTCTCATATTACTGTTGTTGCTGCTTTTGAAGAGAATGTTTCTTCCTTGCTTCATAAGATACGCTGGCATTAGCGGAAGACTTACTGAATATTTAGTTATGTAAAAACCCAAACAGGAAAAAGTTTTTGGGTGTTTTTTGGGATACAAAGCACTTTTTTTTCCTTCTCCACCATGAAATTATACTGTATACTGTTTGTTGTCTCAGTCAGCAGAACTGAGACACAAACATTTGTGGGAGCTGGTGATTAGAGGGAGAACATGCAGTACATGGAAGGACTGAAGAGAGACAAGTCAAAATGGACACCAAGTTTTTCAAGCAAACATTTTGCTTAATTGCTGTGTATTGAGTACTGGAAGGTTAAAAGCAGAATGGGATAACCTGCATGCAATTACAATCACTTGTTGCTTCATCTGTTTTTTGGAGTAAAATAGGCTTATTGTGAGTCTTGAATCAATCCACCTTCCACAGTTTTCTGTGGAAGTCTGTAACACTTTAAGCTGCTTGTTTCAGCTGGTAGCTTTTCAGCTGTTAGGAATATGGACTTACTTGGCATTACCTTTGCACGCCATGCAGAAGCAGATTTTACATTTTCCTTTTGATGATTAGATGGGTTCCCTTTAATGTGGGGGACTGGGAAAGGCCTGGGATTTTGTTTGTTGTAATTCCAAAAACCCTTGTGCAACACGTAACAGATTGTCCTTCCCTGTACTGTGATTACCTGTACATGATTTGGAATTACTAACAGTCATCCTGTGAGGGCTTTATAAGAGTTGCTGTTGTTACAAATTATTTTATCCTTTTTGTAACTTGCATAGATAGCTTTTGGGGAGGGTATTTGCTTAGTGGTGGAAAGCTAACTCACACAATTAAACCTAAACCACAGTCATTGACTACACTGTTGAGAGCAAGGCAGATTTCTCTTTGCTATTCAAAACACCAAGCTCAGTGGAAATGTAAAATGCTTACCAAGACTCATGTTCTAAACTATCAGACATCTTCAGTGCTTTCCTTTGTGATTTCAGTGGCCTGTTTACTATCAGCCTTAGTTTGCAATAAATAAAAACACCATAATTCCTAATAAAAAATCACATAGTTATCAACTATTATGTCAGGTATTCTGCTTGCCATTACAGTCAGAAACTTTGTATTTGTGCAAGACATCTTAAAATACCTGTAATTTTTAACATCATGCTCCTGTATTGCTGTTAAATGGGAAAAAGTAAGCATTGTTTGGCAACTGGCATTCCTCTCCCCCGTTGCTTGCAGGGATCGCCGTGTGTAACGTGCCAGCCGCCTCCGTAGAAGAAACGGCAGATTCCACCATGTGCCACATCCTGAACCTGTACAGGAGAACCACCTGGCTGCACCAGGCCCTGCGGGAAGGCACGAGGGTACAGAGCGTGGAACAGATTCGGGAAGTGGCCTCTGGAGCTGCCCGGATCAGAGGGGAGACCTTGGGCATTATTGGATTAGGTACGTTGTCTTCGTACGTGGTTTCATGCTCTTTGCTGTGCCTAGCTTTAATAAAAAGTGAAGATTTGAGCTATAAAAGTGGAACATTTGTTCACTCCACAGCAAGCATTCATTCCTGATGATTATATAACTCAAATGTTTTCCCTTTAGACATAATCATTTTCCTCAGAAAACTTATTTTATTGCTGGTATTCTCTCAATTCTTTGAGTTTCTGTATGTCGGTTGCCATATTGCCTGCTGTCAGGCACACTGCTTGTAAGAGAACAAGACGTCATCACTTCCTTTTTGCAGGACAAGAATCCTGCTACTTCAGCCCAGTTACATGTGTATGTTTTATCCCTTATCCATTGTCGTAGCTGGTTTTGTTTGGACTTTGTTCCTTTTGCAGTTTTTTACATAACTAAAAAGTCTTTGCTGCGGTAACACCTTGCAGAGCAGTTATTTCATGCATCTGATTGAGCTGGATCTGAAATTGTATTTCAACTCTAATGAGAGGAAGAATATATGCAAGAAAGTTTGAAATGTTTCCAGACCTAATAAAATCACCTACTTACCTCTCTGAGTGACCCTAAATGTTTTTCAGCATCCAACAGATGGACAGGCTTGCTGGAGATGAATTAATTACTGTCTGTTACAGAAGTAGAGAAGAAAAACAAGCAAGTCAGTTTCTATATAAAAATTATTCAGTCATGTGCCTGTCTTACACAGATCTGATAGACTGTGGATGTAATTGCTGTGCTATTCATCCACAGGAATTAATAATATGATTTCGACAACAAAGCATCATACTTAAATGACTGCTCCAGTTACACGTTGCTGTCAAATAACTCAAGCCACGAACTCTTACTTTTGGAAGCTGAAAATAGCCTGGTGTTGCACAGTACTCATTTAAATGAGCATGCAATACACCAGAACCATCTTCACAATCAAAGAATTGCCTTTAAAATATGACTTCCAAGAAGTTAGTCATGAAGCTGCCTTCTCAAAGCTGTACTTGTAATTATGCATCTCATTTAAACACACAATGATTATTGTGCTCACAGTCACAGCATCTGTACGTAAATAATAGACAGTTGCCTTCAGTGTTTCCAAAATGGAAGTGCACACCTGGTTTTTGAAACCTAAGCTTTGGCTAACATGCAGTTTATTTGCTGGAGATACCTATACTGTAGTCATTCAGTTTGGTGTTTTTACTGAACAGATTCAGACTTGAGATCAGAAAGAAAAAGTCTTTCATCATTGACTTCCTTAAGTGAGTTTTGTTGGTTTTGTTGTCAATGACTGAAAAGTATAGAGGAACAAATGGATAATCAGATTGCCAGTATGTGTATAAAGCATTACGAAATGCCAGGTTTTGGTTTTAGTTTTTAAAAGCAAGCCTTTTGCGTGCATGTTATACTAAAAAGGCTAGTAAAATCTGATTTTTAAGGATACAAATCTGTTGCAGTTATTGATCAGTCATTATCTCTAACCTTTTGTTGTTAGTATGCATTTCCTGTCATAGATTATTCACAGTTTCAAGGAATACTAAGTTGTAAAGTCACTTTTGAAAACTTCCACTCTTCCTTCTTGTGCATGCATGTGAATAGGCACAACACTGATTCTGACCTGTTCTAACAAACTCCTATGAATCGATGTACTAATGAAGAGTAAAAATGTAGACTTAAAAGATGTACCAGAATTTCTGTGTGAGCACTTCAGGCACTTAGGCTGTGATGTGCACCCTTTTCTAGTACATATCACTGCAAGAGGTTACCTGTCTTGAGTTTCAGACTCAAACATGTATTTACAACCAAAAGACTGTTGTGCTTAGGTTGTGTTTCTTCACTAGTGGCCTCTCCCCATGTCTGGAGTTTTGCCTGTTTATTATTTAGACATGTCCGTGTCAGAAGTGATGATCCACCCAGATGCTATGAAGTGAATGTATTACACACAGAGTAAATAGTTCTCATCATCTGTTGCTAAGCCCTTTCCTCTATTTCTGTGTGGTGTCTCAGTTTCTGTCCTTTGTTGTTAATGGGTGTTTGAGATCATCTCCTCTCCACCACAACTGTGTTTCCCTATTCTTGTCTTAAAACTTGTGGTCTCTTCAGCAGTGGGTTGCTTAAATTTATCACTTTACTGCTGCAACAGCTAGCTGCAGACCTTCTTAACATCTGTTCCTGGGCTTTTCTCTTGTTTTGCCAGAGAAACACCCTAGCTCTTGCCTGTCTCTGTGCTAGGGAATGACTATGTCTCCAAAGTTTCAGCTACTCACTTCCTTATCCACTGATCTAGCCAAGTTTCGTGACTCACTTGCCTTCTTTCCATCACCCACTCTCTTCTCTTTGCCTCCTCTCATGCATATTCCTTTGACATTTGGTCTGTCCTGCTTAATCCTATTACTCTGTGTTCTTCCTTTAAAGTTAACCCCATCTCTCATTCTCTGCTTGTACTGAGCTTGAAGATAAGCAGAAACTCAACAATAAAATGCCTCCTTCATGTGCTTGTTGGATCCCATCCGTCATTGTTGTGTTGTTTGGTTAGCCCCTGAGCTCCTTAGGGCACAGACCGTGCCTCTTTCTGTCTTTGTGAAGTGTCTCATTCTTTGAGCCTTACATAAATAATAATATCACATCATTAAACAGCTGTCTTTGTCACTTTTAATCTTTATTACTATCCAGTGTCCTATATTTCAAGTGATGCATCACAAGTGTGGATAATAAGCCCTTAATTTAAAAGAAGAAAAAAAAAAAATCTATTTTTCACATTATATCTAGAAATGTAGGGGTTTGTGTTTAAGAAAGAATATTTATGAGCAGCAGCATGTAAGTACTTGGATGAATAGGCATCTGGCCCTGGTTCTGCTCTAATGATAATTTTACAGCAGTGAAGTCACACTCCCTTTCCCTTCCTTCTCAGTGAGAAATGCCAATGACTAATGACTAATGCATTTCCTCACCCAAGAAAGGTGAAATTCTTCCAAATAAATTTGTCTCCACATCACAGTGAATGTCATCACTCAGTTTGTCTTTCCTCACCTGCTCTATTCTTTCAACAGTCCCACTGCCCTACCTAGATGCTTGGCCAAATTACTAACCTGTGTTATAAGACAATAAGGCTTAAGAGTTGGGTGGTATTACTCTGCAATAAATGATCTTCTCTTAGCAGTCCTACTGGCTGTCCTAATGTGCTCAGCAGGAAAGGTAACAAAACAGCACTCTCCACATTTCAGAGTTCTCCAAGAAGGAGGAAGAATTACCCCTATTCTCCATTGCTGTTGCACAGGCAGGGAAGAGCTGCTCAGTGAAAGCATTTTTTTCTTTCCATGGAAGTCTTCAGGTCATAATCATTTCCATGGTTTCAAGGTCATTTTATAAAACTTTGTAATGCCAACATAGGATGAGTGTTCATTGCCCAAGGGCTGAGCACGGTGCTTGACCTGCAGCTGCTGTACTGTCACACTCAGATCAGGTCATTGGCAGGGTCAAGGTGAGAGACACCTGGGCTGGGGGGAGTTGGGAAACTTGTGGGGGAATGGATGGATGAGGCTGTAACAGGAGACTTGGGTGTTTGAATCTCTCTCCTGAAATGATGAATGGACCTTGCTAGAGTTTTGGTTTCTAAAATACGCTTTTGTCGCTTTCTGCTTTTTTTTTTCCATTGTATGCGACATTCATTTTCTGCATTCTTCTCACACTACAGACCAAGAAATTCATTTAAGGTTTTGAGCTTAAGATTTTGCCCTCCCTGGAAGCAGCCATGAATATTCATAACAATTTGATATGCTCTTAACATAGAGTTTTCCCAAGGGTGGGATGTTTTGTGTGCTGTATTATCCTCAGTGTGTTGAGGTAGGTTTTGAACCACCTCTCATGCCCGGGAGGGTCTTACATAATAGAAGCTTTTCAGGAAAGGGAAAAAAAAGGTTGTAGGTTTGTGATTGTTCTTCATGTCAGATGGTAGTTTAAAAAGAAATCAGCAAATTCCTTGTGTCCAGCTGCATATTTGTTGAATGACTAAGACTAAATATGAATTGTCGATTGCAGAAGAGTCTTATCTCATAAAATTTTTGTAATAGGATGATTCTGGTTAGAAATAGAGATGTGATTCCCAAGTGATTCTGAAGGAAACTTTTGTGCCCATTGAAGAAGGCTTTGGTTTATTAGCCTGGGTGGGGTTGATGCCATGCCGACGTTTTACCTTTCCTTTTATATACCTTTTATGTGTTCTCAGTGCCCTTAGCACGCGTACTCGTAATTCCTGAAATCTGATAACTCAGCCTAGTCCTGGTATTCTGTTAGGCCAGAAGACCAAAATCCTAAAGGCTTGGCAGTTGGAGGCCGGAAAGCCCTACGCTATCGTGAGAAACCAAGGTCCCCTCTGGAATACATCCTATAAACTAGGATTAGGCCCATCTAGGGGAGAATACTTTGGGATAGGGGGATATCATGCTGTTCATTCAAGCCTCTCATTGGGGCATCTTTGTTAGATATGCTAATTTGCAAGGTCTGTAAAATGACATACGCGATCTACCGCATGTGTGCATTTCAACATATTCCACCTTGGCAAAATGTTGCACCATATAAATCTTTATTAAATATTGAGGTAGAAACCATTTATCCCTTCCCTGTGTCTGGCTTTTAATTTTAGGACCAGGGAAAAGGCACTAAGGTGAATGAAGAGTGTAGCTTCAACTGGAGAGGCTGTTGTAAGAGATTTTGCTGTTGTGAATCCCCTCAGGTATTAGTGTTGTAAAGAGTGTAAAAAAAGAACAGATGACAGAATGTTGCACGTGGAAATGAATGGAGCTAGAGTAACAGTTATATGCTTTGTTAAAAAAAATTAAAAATGTTTACAGTTGTGTGACTGATTCCTTGAGCTGTGAACATGCCAGAATTTGGAAATAATACAGTGTTTGTGTTGAAAATTTTCTAATTCAAATTTATAAAAACAGCTTGGAAAGCAAACAGCATGCATGCAAGTGTTGAAATGAAAGATTTTGAGGAGTATTCTAAAGTGTCCCCAAAGAGAAGCAGACAGCCCCTGTCAGATTGATATACTGTTTAATATTCCAAGCACATCTGTCACTAAGCACTGCAGAATTGCTGTGTTCACGTTAAGTGATCAGCAAAAACCTTTCTTCCTGTGGCTTCTGAAGTTTATTCAAAGAGAAACAGAAAAGCAGAGGGAAATCCCTTCAAGCACAATTGGAAAGAGATGGGATTTCCCTGGGTTTATTTGATGTTTTTTTGAACAAACTTAGATGTTACAAAGGAAAACTTGTATCTTTTTTTTTTCCCCCCCAAATGAGGCATTGTTATTACCACGTCAAGTGCTTCTTTTGAAACATCTATATCCAACATCTGTAGTACTCTGCCGTGAATATCTAGTCTGTAAGCTTCTAACTTAAAAAGTGTGTTAGTTCTCACTCTTCAAAACGCCTGTAACTCATTAGATATACTCAGGGGTTTTTTCCCTCTGTGTTTTACTGGTAGTATGTCAAAGTGAAGTACACGCCTCCTGATACATGTGGTGTGGAGTCATGCCCGTGCTGCAGTTTTGGGCAGAGCTCTGAAATACGACTGTAAGGAAAGTGGAACAGAAAAGCAAAGTTCAGTGTGAATTCCAGGTGGGACTGCACTCTTCTTAATTAGGTGCCATATCATGTACTGTGTTTATTTATCATTCAGGTAGTTGAGTAAAATTTATTTTAAAGCCTTAAATGACAGGATGCTTGTAGGCATTTTAATGCTGGAAGGATGTTATTCAGAATGAAAGAAAATACCAGAAGAGGGAGATTCCACGTATTGAGAATGGTTGCGCTTCAGATTAAACAAATTATCTGTCATTGCATTCA
The DNA here is from genome assembly GCA_013398955.1 of Callaeas wilsoni. Classification (NCBI taxonomy): domain Eukaryota; kingdom Metazoa; phylum Chordata; class Aves; order Passeriformes; family Callaeidae; genus Callaeas; species Callaeas wilsoni. The sequence continues at coordinate 48,765 of VWPU01010381.1, forward strand.
TTTTGAAGATTAATTTTATAGCTTTTTATTAAAGCCAGCTGGTTTGACATGGGTAAGGGTAAGCCCTTGGCAGGATGTGTTCACAGGCAGTAGTGTTTTGCCATAAACAGGCCCAGCAGGCAAGCCTTGCGTTACACAGATTATGGCAGATTACGTGACATCTTCTGGCATTTCAGATATCTGGTGACAAAAGGTGCAGACCTCCTGCTTTGTTTGAAGGCAGTGTGAAACAGTCCAGATGTACCATTTCTGATCTCAGTGATGATTTTGAGTGGGATGGGAGATGCCTGTTTTCTGCCCTTCCAGTTGCTGTACGAAGCGTTACGGTTTGATACAAGCGTTCCCATTAGGAAGGAGGAGGCCACCTTACACCAGCTGCTTCACATCTGCTCTCATGGTGTGTTTATCTTGTTCTAGGGCGTGTTGGGCAAGCGGTAGCACTACGTGCCAAAGCCTTTGGCTTCAGTGTGATTTTCTATGACCCATACCTCTCGGATGGCATGGAGCGTGCTCTGGGACTGCAGCGGGTGAGCACTTTGCAGGACCTGCTGTTCCACAGTGACTGTGTTACCCTGCACTGCAACTTGAATGAACACAATCATCATCTTATTAATGACTTCACCATAAAGCAGGTAATAATCTCTGTGGGCGCCCTCCACACCAGTGCTGGCTGCCAACTCTGTATAGCATTTATTTCTGTAAATAGGCAGATTCTCTTTTGATAGAAATCTTTCTCTTTTGCTGCTCTAAGATCAAACAGGTCTATAATTGGTTACGAAGTAGCTGGTTGCTTATGTATTGTTGCTTTTACTGTCTTTTTGGGTCAGTAACATTGCATTTATGGAAATAATGTGCTCTTCTTAATATCACTAAGATTTAATGAAGGGACATTGATGTAAAATTACGTTTTCTATGTCTTGTAGTAGCTACTTCCTTTACATGTGTATTTTCAGGTAGCAATTCTGCCTTTCAGTGTTGTCCCTCAGTTTGAGTTTCTTCAATGCAATTTAAGGATTATGACTAAATGGCTCCCCCCTGTGCTCAGTCCCGATGCTCACAGAGCAGTTGAAGGATGGAGCTCATTTGTAGCATTGCATTATTGGGAAAAATAATGTTTCTTGGAATTAGTACTAACCTCTCCCTAAAGTTGTCGGTAATGTGTAAAATAATTTCAAAATCTGGGTGTCATAACTGCACCATTAGTGACAAATTTGATAATAGAAGCCAGACACTTAATGAAAAAGTTGGACTCCCAACTTTGGTGTAGGTAACAGCCAGAAGTAGAACACTGAGACATAAGAATGGAGGCAATGTACAGGAAAGAAACCCTAAGACAGAGTAGTTGATTTGGCTGTTATTTATGTTTTTATATGTATAGTGGGTTTATGCGTTGATAACAATGACAGTAGCACTCTTTTGTGGTAAAGTCATTGCTTGTCTTCCGAGAAATAGCTTGCACCTACTACTCTTGAACTTTAGAACTGAAGAACTTACTGAACATGTTCCACTGTCATGTAGGATCATGGCAGAAAACTGGCAATGCAACACACTTCTTGATTTGAGAGTTTAGGGATTTTGCAAATTCATCGCAACATAAAATCAGGATTTGGGATTTAAAACTCTAAAAAATTAAGACGCTTAAAATGAAACCTCTAAGAGACCGTAGCTCTGTCACCCTGCCTTGAACATTGACTTTTGTTGTGTGGCTAGGTACATTCAGTGGTTATTACATGGTGAGATGTCTTTGCAAGTGGACATTTAGACCCAAAAAGCATCACACTGAGTTCCGTGGGACCACTGAGCATTGGTCACGTTACTATCCAGCAGATGTGAAACTGGGGCCATTTTATCACAGGAAGTTTTTGGGTGGAGGCACAGAAACGTGTTGAGCTTTGGAGAAGGCATAGTGCATTAATCAGAGAAACAAACAAAGGAAAACGTGTTAAAACTGAGTAATACCATCTGAAATTAAATGCCTGTAATAAACTCTGCACTAGAAAGTATCTTGTAAGCATTTATCTTGCTATTTGTTATCCTTCATGATCAAAGCAAGGATTGATTAAAGTGGTAGATTATAGTTCTTGCTTTGGACAAGAGTTTGGGTGAAGCAGTCTGGATAGTAAAGCAGATGTGAAACCCATGAAATTGTAACCCCTCTGACTGCTTAGTTTGTGTAGAGCGTGTTCTGATTTAGGCTGACAGATGCTGGAGTTGGCCTAGAATTTCTAGAGAGCACTGCATACCATTTTTGTCCAATATTGCATGCTCATGTAATAACCAGTTTTTAAACGAAGTACAGAGAAGTATGGTGCATCTCATTTCGCTGAAGTCTCACTCTGAATTTTGTTGAGTCTGAAATGACATAAACTTAAAATGTCTTTGAAAATTTGGTGTCTGTCTAAGTAACTTTTCTAGTGAATTAATCATTACTGTGTCTAGCCATGCTACTTGTCCTTGTAGTCCCAGACTAGTTCAGAGAAGCATTTCAATGAACTTGTGGTATTCAGGTGCTCTTAAGAGACTAAGGTCATCTTTAGTTGTACAGATTTGAGAAAAAACTGCAGTTTAGACACAATACTTTTATAAAGCAGCTCTGCAGGTTTAGTGTAGGTGAATTTAACAGACGTCAGCACTTCCAGCTGTGAACCTCTTTCAAGCTTCCACCCATTGTTAAGGATCATCTCCAGCTGCATCCACCCTGACAGTTCTATCATGAGTCACATAATTCATTCCCTCTAGAATGCATTTCTGCAGACATGTTCTGTTTGATTTGAACGTGTCCTAGTGGTAGTTCTGGAGTTCTGTAAATAGTTGTAAAATGAAAACTCAAGCAAGGTTGTTGGACAGATTGGACAGAAGATTTTAGCAGAGTTCACTTTAATTAAAATTTTCGTGTCCTTCAGAGGGCCTGTAAATACACCAAGCTGTAGTTACAACTCAAATTACCAGTTTGCACAGAAATGGGAAGGGTAGATGAGGTCCCACGAGCCTTCATGGTGTGTCTGCACAGCTGTGATTGGCTCTTGAGTGAGCCCACCTATGGTGGTTTTGCTACAGTTCCCACAGCTGACCCAAGAACTGGAGATGCAGTGATTGTTCCCATAAGGAATGTCTTCTTGTTACCAGACCAACTTAAGATCCTGCCCCAGTTTCTTTGTTGTTCTGATTCCCAAGTTAATTACATAAAGCTGAGAGAAGCATCCTTTAGTTCTGCTCCCGTAAGTGGAGTTTGGTTTTGCTGTACAGACCAATGGATGGTTCTCCTCTAGGCCCAGGAGTTTGCAGATGGAGAGAGGCAGGGCCACATTAGAGAGCTGGCCAGTAAATGTGGTGGGTTTTTTCTTTAGAAAACACTACAAACATGTGGACATTAACATTCCCTGTGACCTTGTAAAAAAAAAAAAAAGATAACTTTTATTCAAACCTCCTTGTTGTTGATGAATTTGGCATTTTGAATCAGTCTTGAAGCACAAGGATCCATTTACCTAAGGTTTAGTTTGATGTGTATGTTCCATGAAGTTGAGTTGATGTCAAAATGTTGGGATTTCCTTATTTTTATGGTGAGAGATGGAGTCAGTACAAATTGAGATTTTCATTATTCATCTTTACCATGGTTCCTGCTCTTCATGTGCTTTCCTTCATGCAGAGAGGTGTTTGAGACATCTGTTAAAGACGAAATACCAGGGTGGCTGGAAGCAGGATGTTGTAATTTATGTTTTTTTCAGTACCATTTCTCTTATTTAAACCGCCGCTTTGTTTTCAAGTTGTGGATATATTATGGTGTAAATTCTTGTAGTTCTCCCCACACAGTGTCATCTACAATGCTAATCTGCACAATGCACAGCACAGCTTCTCTCCTGGGCACACAGCGTTCTCAACCAAATTCATTTTCATGCCTTTTAATTGAATAATAGAAGAATTCTTTAGACCTTTATTTGAAAAGTCTCACAGGGGAGGAGGAAGCTGAAGTAACAAAAATAAATAATACATACATCTACTGTGTTTTGGCAACTAAAGGGAAAAATGTTTGAAAATCCAAAAGCATTGATTTTTCTGAAAAATTCATGTAGGCTTTTATTTGTGTGAAAGTTGAAAGCCACAAAATATGAATTTGTTTAAGAATGTGCTGTAGTTTCTGTCTCATGCAATTTCACAGTGAAATAAAAAGGCATAAAATGATCTGTCACTTTCATATGCACAGTTGTATCTTTTGATCATGTTACTGCACAATATCTGAAACAACGCTTCTATTAAAAGACACTACTTACAAGAAACAAAAGGTTATTAAGTGCTGTGAAATAGCATTTTATGTTAGAAGCATCACATTTGGTGGTACTTTCCAATGGAAAGGGAAGACAACTGTTACAGTTTCAACCAGCTGAATAGCCTTTGTTGTAATGGATGCTTCTTTTGAGTAAAAAATAATGCCACAACGATTTTATTTCATTTATTTTTATTTCATCATTCTTGTTTTTAACTTTCCCTAGATGAGACAAGGGGCTTTCCTGGTCAACACAGCTCGAGGTGGGTTAGTAGACGAAAAAGCACTTGCACAGGCCCTGAAGGAAGGAAGGATACGAGGGGCAGCCTTAGATGTACATGAGTCAGAACCATTCAGGTGCTTTTCCTTTTCTTTTCTTTTTATTTTGTTCACTTTCTTATTTTTAAGTCTTAGTGCATGATACAATCCAACAGCAACAAGTAAATTGAGTTTTCCGTTCACTTGGTAGCTGAATACTCCTTAGCAAAGCAACATGAATCTGTGCAGCACTGGACTAATGCAAATGTAGATGGAGCTTGTGAATGTGGTTAGAAGTAAAAAAAGTGACATCCAACATTTAATTCCTTGAAAAGAAAAAAAAAACCAAAAAACCAGTTGGTATATTTAGTAGAAAAAGCAGAGATCTGGGTTCAGATCCTGGCCATGGCTTTGAGGGGTGTGCACCTTTGCCATTGATGCAGCTCTGGAGGCAGCTGATGTCTGAACAGAGTCTTTCAAGGGCAAAGAGCTGAGATGTGGAGTGAGGAGTAACTGCTTTGTGACACCTTTCTGAAGGAAAAGACATTTGTCCAGATTACCTCTGCAGGAAAGCCATAAGGGTAAGAGGTTGCAAAAAAAAAAGTTCAGGATGGCTGTCAGAGTGCAGGTTTTGTTTTGTTTACCCTTTGTAAAGGGGGTAGTAACTCTCCTGTCAGTAGCAGGGCTGGTAGCACAAGCCTCAGTTCTCGAATGACTGACAAGTCCAGTGTTTTAGGCAGAAATGTACCATTCCCCTAAGTGGCACTGGCATTGAGATATCAGCACTCCTAATCAAAATGAGCTTATTTCATACGTCCTTGAGTCTTGAGAACAGACTGCTGTAGCTCAATCCTTGCATGTGACAAGCCTTTTTCAGGCTGGGCAGGGAAAAATGTTATTTTTAACTGGAACAGTCCGCATAAGTTTTTGAAGAAGAATAAATTCAGGGCAGATTGTAAAGACTGGAGAGAGGACAGTATCTCTCATCCCAGCTTGAGGGGGAAATAGAACCTTTGGAAAAACAGAATAATATCCTTTTAGTCAGAATTTTTATAACTACTGAGGCATGATGCCACATCACAAATATTTAATTTTATTTATGCATACCCTGGATTCATTTACTCCTAAATGTAGTCATTACAATGCAGTAGTGCTGTGCAAAGCCAGAGTGTAGCAGCTCAAGGGACTTCCAGCTACATCCATTCTTCCCAGTTCCTATCTGGGATCTGCACAAGCAGCCCGTTGCCCCTCTAGGAAGCCCCATTTACTGCATGGAGATGCCATGTGCAGAGATTCAGTTGCAGGATTACAGCCACAATTTCCTTTGGCTTCAGTGCTGCGTGACTATCTGATCACAGCATGCAGCTCTTTATTCAAGAGTTTTGCCAGATACCTTGATGTTTATTGATCTACAGATGAAATCTGTCATTTTATGAATTATGACCAACTCTGAAAGCACTCTTCTGTCTTAAAATATTTGTTCTCCTGCTGTTACAGTTGACTGCAAGATTATTAAAACTGGAAATAAATAGGAGGAGCAAGTTTCCATTATTTTCAGTTTCTCTACTTTGTATCTGTGATAACACTTTTACACAGATTCATTGCTTTCCCTGAAAAACAATCTGTAAAGTAAATTTCCTTCTTTCTGTGGAGTTTCTATAAAGAAATGGGAAAGGAAAAAATAGTTAAAAATAACAGAAAAAAACCAGTGAATTATCAAAAAGCTGTTGAGGCTGCTGATGGGCACACTTCTGATTTGGAAATAATTGTAAGATTTTTTTTTTCCTTTAAATGATTAAATGTCATACTGATAGAAAGAGAAGAGCTTTGTTGGTTAATGCAGTAAAAGTAAAATTGTGATGAACTGGACAAATGGAATGGCATCCTAAATTAATTTGGGTTTTCCTTTATGCATTTCTGCCCCAGAACTGGAGTGGCAGTGGCTGTAGTTACAATAAGTGCATTGGACAGAAGCTAATGTTGCTGCTATGCTTAAGTTCGTTCTACCCTTTGAGTCTATAAAAAGTGATCGTTGCTTATTTACGCCACGAATAGTACATTAAATTAACGGACAGAATTATAAACAAACTCAATAAAGAATAGAAATGCAATTCTTTTCTGTTGTGGAAATTAATCTGTGTATGTGCAAATCCATCTGGATTCCCTACCCTGCTTTCCCCTTGCCCCCCAATATTTTTTTGTCATTTGATCTTGTTTTAAATTTTCATTTAGCTTTAGTCAGGGCCCCTTGAAGGATGCACCAAACCTGATCTGTACCCCACACGCAGCCTGGTATAGTGAACAAGCCTCAATTGAGATGCGGGAGGAAGCAGCACGAGAGATCCGAAGGGCGATCACAGGTACTGACTCACATTCTTATTAGCTCCTTCACTCTGCAGTTCTTTTCAAGAAACCTATTTCTTCAGTCTTGAAAGATGCTGAAAATAAGCAGCCTTGGGCTTTGTTTGTAATATTTGGAATATAGAAATTAACAAATGCCCACTGAAGTCTGTTCTAAGAGTTGGAACAAGTAATTTTGGAGTTTTGCTGCAGTTACAAAGGGAAGGCAGGCACTGCAAAATAAGTCCTTTTTTCATGTAAGAGAAATGTATTTATATGTGAAAAACCTGCGACATTTCTCCTTTGTTGCATATAACTATAACCCCTTTGATGGGTTTGGATGCAAGTCCTCCTAGTATTGCTGCTATCTTCCTTATACTTGTCATGAGCAGTTCTCTACGTAAAGTTTTCAGTATTTTGTTGGGAGGTTATTCTATTTCAGATGTTCCCTTCTTTAAAGCCTTGCTAAAGAAGTCAGGCATTTTAAAGGGCAGAGTGTCTTTGTTATATAACTGCCATGTAATTGTAAACTGCTCACATAAGAGAAAACAGTTACGTCTCGAACATGCACTGCTAATAAATAAAATGAGAGGACGGAGCCATTTGGCATGGGTTTGAATCCCTTGTAGCCTAAAATAAAAGGAAGGATTTTCATACTGGAAAATGATTCATTAAGCACTAATGTTTTCTCTTTAGTTGGACTTTGCTGTGTCCCCCTTGGCGATAGCATCTGAATGCTCTGCAGACATTCAGGGCCATCTGTGTCACCTTGAGAGTAGTTCAGTGCCAACACATTGCTCTGTTACACAAAAAGCACTGGCAGTAGCCTTCCCTCTGGCTTGTGCCTAGAGAGGCTGGGCAATTTAGTTTCATTTATAGCCTGTGCAGAAAGAAGATTCTCTTCTGGATGCTAATTAAATGCACCTCTTAAACTCCTGATCTGAATTGTCCTTTACTGGACAATTTCACTCTGTTTTAGAGGTGACCTGAAGAGCCTGACCATCCCTTTGCTGGAATTGGTCCTTGTGGCTGTACTCCAGAACTCCAGTGGTACATTTGTTTGTAAGGGTGTTCAGTAATTGTTGCCTGCTCCCAGATAGCTCTGGGAGAGATTGCACAAAGCAGCATCCGATACCTGCTTGAGGGAGGATTGATGTGCAAATCAGCGTTAAGAGGCTGTGGTCTGAAAGCTAACCAAGAGCCAGCTACCCAGAGCTGGTTGTATGTTAAATTTGTGCAGTAGCTCAAGCATATGTGCCTAGGAAGGCAGACCTACAGTTCCTTCGAGTGTGTGATGGTGCTCTCAGCGATCTGCATCATTGGTCTGTATCGAAGCTGTCAGCACTTCAGGGTTTGCCTATGATTTTTAGTAAGATCAAACTGAGACCAGCGTTAAGGAGGTGAGAATGACATTGAATTGCAGTGAAGCAAATGTAGGAGAGATACAGGAAATGTGGGATAAAGCTGGATATATGAAAACCATAGGGGAGCACAAAGAGAGAGCGTAGAGAGAGAGAATAATTGGAAAAAGGTGTGAAGTGTAGGAATGAAGGCTGTGACTACCATCTGACAATAAAAATGTTAAGTGTTTCTGCTGTTGCTTAAAAGTCAGTGATGTTGTGATGTGTAAAACAGAAGTAATTGGCAGAGATTAAATACCTTGAAATACATTTTTAAACTTGAAAGCATTCCAAGTACGAAATAAAGAGGGCCACTGAGTGGGAGTAAGAGGAGGGCAAGCATGGCAAGTGAAAAGATCATTACAAGTTTAAAATAAAAAAATAAATACTGGTTTTTGAGGGGAGACTGGTAGAACATACCTATAGAAGTTAGCAAAATTAAGAAGGAGGGGGGCAAAGAGGAAGACAGGATTGAGAAAGATAAACATCAGAAGAAGAAAGATACTGTTTAAATTTGTAGACAGTTCTGGAAGAAGTTTAGATGGGTGTGTATTTCAGCTACATTTTGAAGATGATTTCTAGATGGTTGGAATTCACCCATAACGAAGCACATACCTCACCTTGTTCAGTACTGAGCTAAAAGCCCTTTCAGCTTGTGCACAGGAGACGTGACAAGTTCAGGGACATCAGCTCAAGTCATGGAGTAACACCTATCTGATGGTATCCACTGCACAAAAAGCACTTTTGTGAAAAGGCTTTTTTACAGCCCCATTGTGGCCAGGCTGATGGATGGAAAGAGCAGACAAAGATAGTGAAGTCCTTAATCAAATTTCCAGTAGGAAGCTGGAGACAAAAGGCTGAATTCTTTGATGATGGAGCATGGTCAGTTTTTGAAAGGGTTTCTGGAGTACCATTGCCAGCAGTGGCAGGGGCGGACTCAAAATGACCTCTTTCTACCCCTCTCTGTGCAAATGCACGGTAAGATTGAACTTCAGTGAAGACACATTAAAACAGATGTCAGAAAAAACACGTGCTCCAATTGATCTCTCTCCTGTTAAAATAGGTGGAAACATTCCTATTGCTATGAAGAAAATCTGTGTTGGATCTGCTCATGTCATTTGTTGCAGGGCTGGAGATAGTTCTGCAGAAGACAGTCACAGGCTTGTCTAGTATGTGCTGAATCAGGTTGACAGATTTTCCAGTCTTAAAACTTCAGTTGTACTTCAGAGGTTAAGGAAAGGTTTTGAAGAAATGAAGAAGGGAAATTCTGGTGTATTTTCATTTTATGTAGGAGTGAAAGGCATGGCTGAGGATTAATACATTGCAGTAAATAAAAGTGAAGAGCAATTTAGATAAAGAAGGGAAAGATCAGTAGGACAGGGAATAAGTGTTGGTCTTATTCAGGTTTATGGTGTAATTCCATTCAGAATTCTGTATTTTTCATTAAGTGTTTTTAATTACTTTTACAGGTGGAAGGAAAAGGAGGAAAGTGATGTTAAGGACAGAAAGCAGGAGGCTACATTACTGAATTTGATTGGTAGCTGTGCTCTATATTCCAGTTACAGCTTCTTGGAAAGATTAATCTTATTGATTTTGGTTTTACTGAGACCCTGTATACAAGAGATAAAGAGAGACAGGGACATTAAAATTAAGCAGAGCATTTCAGCCATTATTGCCTAAGTCCCAGGTAAAAGGGTACAGCGAGGATCAGAAACAAGCTCTTAGTGTCATTTTATGTATTGACTTAAATATGCAAATATTTATAAATATTTTTAACATAGACCTACTAAGAGTATAAGGCACACAATTTTTATATGTTTTTATTTCTTCTTCCTGTCTTCATCTTAGGTCGTATTCCAGACAGTCTGAAAAACTGTGTTAACAAAGATCACTTGACTGCAGCTACACATTGGGCCAGCATGGACCCTGGAGTTGTTCATCCAGAGCTTAATGGTGCTGCATACAGGTAAGTGTGCTGAAGAGGCAGAAGAAATACCTCCATAATTCAGTGTAGGTGTTCAAGAATAGATAAAAGACCTTCCTGTTAATGAATGAAGTGCTTTTGGATTACACACCAGCTACATTGTTTTCGTAATCGTTGTGTTTGGGAGAATAATCTTGTTTTGCTAGTTGATGTCAGTCATGCTGTGTAATTATGAATTCTCTTACAAGCTTTTTTTGTTGGATTAGTATGTGAGAAATATGCATTTGTTTGTATATTCAAGTAAAACAGTTAAGGTCATCTCCAGTGTTGCAGTGGAAGTTTTATGTTCCTTTGCTGAAGGTAATGATGCAGCTGTAGGTTACAGAAAGACTTTCAGTAATAAACTGAAGTTGTTTTGTAGCCTCCAGACACAAGAGAGAACAAGTAACTCAATATCGAAAGCAATGGAACAGCCAGTGGTGATTATGAAAATATGTTTAAAATAACTTTTTCTAAATTATATGTTTCATTTTTAAGCAGAAGCGTTTGAGAGACTTGATCTATGTATTCTCAGTCAACTGTGAAAGCAGGTCTAAATAATTAATAGAAAGTGACAATTTTTTATATCTAATATGCACATTCCATAGTTATTTTGTTTGCCTGAGAGTCTTTCTCTGTCCTTTTACCCTAGCAGCTATTCTAGCAGCAGATTCTTCCTGGTAGCCAGCTTCAGACTATTTTTATTTATGAAAAACATATGAAGTTTTTTTTTATTTTCCAGTATGATATTTACACATAAATAGGATGAAAGTGGCAGAAAGCTGCACATGGCTGCTTCCCTCACAGCCTTGAGGAAAGGGGCAGTGCAGTCCTCTCACTCTTTTGTCGTACCTCATTATCCTAATCTTTCCACTATCCTTCTTCATATATCTGCTTTACCTTTGTTCTTCTGTAGGGGGACTCCCCATACTTTTATTAGAGGGGGGGTTCCTGGTTTTGTGTTACTCCACATGAGAACCCAGCTGTGCCCTGCTGAGAAGTGAAGCAAAGTTACCCTGTCCCAATGGCTTGGAACGGTCTCATCAGAAAGTGGTGGAGGGGTGTCCGGGACGAGTGTCACCACCCCCTGCCACAAGCTCCTCATCAGGAGCCGTAAGTGCACCAAGGGAAAAGAATAGCTTGGATTTGGTGATCACATCACTTGAAGATGTTTATTTCTGGATGTATACCCATAGCCCTAAATATCGAAGAGGGGTGTTTTTACTTGCTACAATGAGAAGCTCAAGCACACATGTTCTCCTCCACACAGCATCTGGTTTCATGGACTTCAGTTTGGAGTAGTGAGGGTATGGCTGAATGTAATTGGGGCTTAAAGGCAGGTGTTGCTGGACAGGAGGTAATAACTCCAACCCTGTCATGGCAGTTAAGAACAGGGGTCCATGCCCAAATAAAATGCAGGTTTTTGTTCTCATTTTGGGGGTCACAAGTCCAGCAGAAGCAGGCTTTGCAGCCAGAAATTAATTTTAACTTAGGAATGTTTGGGGAGTTAATGATTTACAGGGTAAAGACCATATGCATTCAATTTAAGCAGGATAAACACAGAACTGAGTGACTTTTTAAGACATTGTTTCAGTCAGTTTTTTTCGATAAAGAAAATTAATTGTAGAGTTCTGATTTAATTATTTTCAAATGCAAAATAAAACTAATTTGGGGAATTTTGAGGCAGGAGTTAATAGTTATACAATAAATATTAAAAGCTTTTTGGAGGGGCAATAGAATAGTGTTTGAATGTGGATGAAGGCAGTTACTATTATGTGAAGTGCAAAATATGCATCACTTGAAGCTCAGTTTTTATGAAGAAATCAGTTTCAATAGCAGTGTTTGCTGATGCGTAATTCCTACCTGGATTAAGTACAGCATTTGAATTGATTGTTCAAACCAAATTTTTCCATCTTTTCTTAGCAATCCAAGATTGTGTTGAGCTAAGTGAGCTCTGGAGTTTTTCACAGACAATAGGATGTTTCAGATGTGCTAATAACTGTATCATACTCATGTAATTGCATTAGACGATAAGACCTGGGATAATAATTTACATGTTAAAAAATGCAGATACGTCTTTTGGTGAACTAAAACTCACGAGGCTGTTTTATTCTGGATATATAATTCACTTGTATTTTGATGTAGGACAGAAATCTCAAATTATCAGATAATGTCACAAGCCAAGAACACTGAGCATTAGTCAGCAGAATGTAATCTAGATCATCTGAATATCATCATATTCTGGGGAAAACAAAACCATTTACTGTGTGGAATGCAAGACACCCTATCAACACTAAAGGTCATGCAGACAGGACCTATCCCACGAGTAAAGATCAGCAATACTCCTGAGAAGGAATTATTTGTAGTGGTCTTGGTGAAGCAGCATAACACACCCTGATCTTGGGTTACGGCTGTGTATGTTACCGAGCTGCCTGTGAAATAACCCCTGCCATTTCTTGGGTCACACAGCAGGCAGGTCATAGGCACAGAGGAATGTAACAGCCAGTAACAGTGATTGTACCATTTACAGACATTTCCACACATCTTCCTGCCTCCTAACAGGTAGAAGATATGGCTGGGTATGGCTCTGAGCAACCTGGTCTAGTGGAAGATGTCCCTGCCCATGGCAGGGATTTGGAGCAACGTGGACTTTAAGGTCCCTTTGAAACCAAACCATTCCATGATTCTATGAATACCCAAGTACTGCAGAGTTACTTGGATGAGAATACTTGGATGTTGGTAATTCAGGAGTTACTTCATGTTGGGGTACTTCATTGGTGGTTTTTGGACTCAGTGCATGATAACAGCATGCACTTAAAAATTTAACCTCTTCTAGGACAGACTCAGTTTCTTGAACAGAACTTAACATAGTGAGTTCAAGGTGCTTCTGCAGTTTAAAAGATAGATGAGAGTAAAGTAGCAATTAAATTTGCCCATCTCTTGTAATTAAGAGGGCTGCTGTATTTTTCCTCCTAAATTAAGACTGTGTGGGGGAAGGGGATGGAAGAGCACGAATTAACAGAAGAGGTATAACTGATTGCTCACTCCTGCTTTCACAAAAATTTAATGGAGTGGACATTTTACCTGGAAAACGTTTCAACTTACTGCTGCCAGAGGAGGAAGATAGAGAGGAACTTCATGAAGTGCTGGAGAAGGATGTATTTGCTTTTTAAGAATAGAAAAAATGGAAAGAGTAGAAAAGCAGTAAATGCAGCAAAAGGGAAAGTTACATAGAATAGATATGCACATGGGTAGAGACTTGAGTTTATGTGCCCTTTCAGACAGGATTTGAGCAACACTGATGATTAAATTTAAAAGGGACAAAAATTACAGAAAGAGGATTGCGAAGCAGGGTTAGGAGTTGTCAAGTGAAACACAGTTTCTGTATGTGATCTGTATTTTGGCTGCTGCCACTGCGTAGCTTTAGGACAAGAAAAACAATTGTAGAACCTCTGGACGTTACTAAAAGTCCGTAGGAAACCCGTACCTGAGGCGAGGTGCTGGCAGGGAGAATCCTGGTGGTTATGATTTGGTGTCCAAGGGGAATGTCCTTATATACAGAAGGGATATTTGGAGTCACAGTAGTTACGGACGTGCAGTTTGAAATGTTTAATGTGCTCCTAAGGTAACTCTTACTGCTCCTGATTTAGCACTGTTCATTTTGACAAGGGGAGGCTCTGGCTTTTCTTCCTGAGGAAAACACAGTTGCAGAAGTTGCTCTCTCCTTGACTTTTTCCCAGCTGTGGTGTGTTGATACTCAGGGAATACGTTGTTAGAAAGTAGAATTTGTGTGTTGAGAACAGCTGCAGTGTTGGACTTTTAAATGGAAATTTATGTTGTGTTGTATGTTTTGCAAAGCACCTAGAATAACAGATAAGCTGTTTAAAAATTAAATTTAAGTAAAACAATTCTGTCTGACAGTTTTCATAGGAATTGAAGCAAATTTGATTAATAAGATTCAAATGGAGTTACTGGAACAAGCAACTAATTCCATTAGCAACTGCAAATTAATTCTAAGGAACCTCTGTGGAGAGAGAATTAGCATAGGAAGCCCTGTAAATATGTGTACAATTGGGAACAAAGTTATCTGGCCTACAGGTGGTGTGATCTGTCACATCCTCGTTACCCATCCCAGAGTACAGTCGGTGGTGTGGTGTGTAGCAGTCTTTCCCAGGATGACCAGACCCGTGAACGGTGTCCCTGTTGTCCCTGTGCCGTATCAGTCCTGCTGAGCCCCTCTGGCTCTGTGTTTGCAAAAAGCAGTTCCCGTGATGTTTCTGTGGCGGAAGCAAAAAAACAAGTCAATGTGCTTGCATCCAGCTTTTTTCTCCTGAGTCTTGCATAAGTTCTGCACTAATTTTCTGCCAGTTTGAGGGAACTTGGGATGAGCAGCACGAACACATATTGCCATGGAGAAGATGCAGAAATGGGGTGAAATTCCCTGATGCGTTGAGCTCTGATGAGGAGAAAATCAACAGCAGAATAATGTAGTATTTGAAAAAGCTTGACAAGACAAGTGCCTTTTGTCCCATGTAGTTCTGGGTAAATACTTGGGTAGCAAAAGCTGCAGTGAGTGGTGGTTTTGTGTGTTCAGGCTTTCAAATGGGTAATCCTCTCACCAGGATGCTTGGGTGGGCAGAGTACAGCAGGAGAGAATGGGGGAAATGAGGGATGAGTGTGCAGCTTTATGATGAGGGGAGTGGCAAAGGGTCAGTGGTAAGTGGCCAGTGTGACATAACTTGCAAATAGGAATTGAGGTATTTGACTAAAAAGAAAACATATTTTTATTAAATCCATGTGTAGCTGTTGTTTATATACAGCACTGTGAAATACCAGTGTTCATCAATTACAGCTGAACTTGAAGATTTGAACAGTAGATCTGCAAGATGTTTTTTGCCTGATAACATCACAGCCATCATAAAACAGAGATGAATCTGCGGGTGATTCTTTGTTGAATGCATAAAATATTTAGGCCTCGGTGTTTATCCAGATAGAGTAAGAAATCTTTAAAACAATCCATAAATTTTGTGTTTGCATTTCTCTTTCTCGCAGTCTGCCTAAAGCACTTGTCGTCTGTGTAACTGGCACTGGTTCTCCTTCAGACAAGTGCAGTGGCAAGTTTGCTGCTGAAAAAGTTTCTCAGGTGCAATAGGCTTGAGTTTGCCATCTGATGAGTGTGTGGGTGTGATGGCTTTTTGGGGGAGCAGTCACGAAGCTAAGACTGCAAAAATAGCTTAAAGAAATATTTTTTCAAACCACACAATGAAAATTTAAAACTCCTACATGAGAATGAAAGAGGAAAAAAAATCCCCAAATGTCGTTGAGGAAAAGTTGTAGAGAACAGATATTGCACAGACTCAGCTGGAATTACTTCGTGTTCAGGTTACGCTTTGAGAGGAGCAAAACGTGAAGGTGATTTCCTTTGCTGTGCTGTTAGTCATGCTGTTAAATCTGAACAAAGAATCTGGCAAACTTTTGTGTCTCGTTTGGTTAAAATACAGCATCTCTTGCTTTATGTAGCAACATCTGCATGTGGCATCTCACCTGGACCTTTACTCCCTGTCTCTCTAACCGGTCTGAAAACAGAAGCAGCATCTCTGTAGCTCTAGAAGGAGGCAGGGTGGGCTCTCTGCTCGGTCACCTCCTGGTTTTAATGTCTGCTCTCGTTTTCTCCTCCCAGCAGGTATCCCCCGGGCGTTGTAAGCGTGGCTTCCACTGGCATACCTGCAGCAGTAGAAGGAATAGTCCCCAACCCCATGTCTTTATCACACGGCCTCCCTGCTGTAGCCCACCCGCCCCATGCTCCCTCCCCCGGCCAAACTGTCAAACCAGAAGCTGATAGAGACCACCCGAGCGACCAATTGTAGCCTACAACAGCATTCCCAACATCGGAGACTTCAGCTGCAGCGCGTGGAAAACAAAACAACACAAAGCAAAACCCTGGATTTTGATTAAAGGCAAAACCATGAACTTACAGGAGGAGACGATTATTGGTTTAGAAACTGGTCCAATATACAGTATAAAAGGAAAAGGTGGGAGACAAAAAGAAGATTTGGAAACATTTTTTCCTCCGTATAAATTGTAGTTTGTCCCTGTCCAGTGGACTGATTCACTGTTTCTGTGTCCTATGGGTTCTTTGTTAAGCAAGAGAAGTTAGTAGTTAATTATATCATGAATGTACTTGTCTGTGTACAGTTTCTAGAACATTAAAAAGGGTTTGTTTGCTTAGCTGTCAACAAGGAAAAACATAAGGGAGGCATTCAACAAACCAGTTTTGAGATTAAATATCCTTTCTTTTATATTTTCAAACATGCCCAAAAATGAGGCAGTTGGCAAACTTCTCAGGACAATGAATTTTTCCCATTTTTCTTTCTACGCCACACAGTGCATTGTTTTTTCTACCTGCTTGTCTTATTTTTTAGAATAATTTAGTAAACAAAAGAAAAACAGTTTCTCCTAATTTTGGCATGAATTCCCTTATTTCAAAATGAAGACAACCTTGCAAAGAGATTTTGAGGAAAAAAAAAGGTTTTGTATAAACGAGCATTGTGCTTTTTGTCACCAGTTAAAGTATATATTATTGGTGGTATCCGGAAAAGGCACTAGACTACTGAAAAGTAGCAGCATTTCATTGCCTACATTGATTCCTTCCTGGTAATGTGGTAGGCTAGCAATATTTTTGGTTAAAATCATGTTTGTGACTGTAACCATTTGTATGAATTATTTTAAAGAAATAAAAATCCCAGACAAATATCATATGTGTAAAAATTTTTATTTCTAGTAACTGTTTATTCAACTTTTATTAGGTTTCTTAGCTGTAATTTTTAAACAGATGCTGTCAAGTATTTCATTTCTAGCTTTACTTTGCTCTCTGTTGTTTGTAATACTGTCTTGGAAGCTTGAAAAATAAAAAAAAAAAATAATTCTTTCCATACCATTTTTCCCTTTACATTTCGTAAATGTTGATCTTTTTTCCTGTGTTTCTAATGGAGTTTGAAATTAAGATGGATTTTGATTTGTACACCGGCATCATCAGCTGCAATGTGGTAACAGCATTTATGCCACCACTGTGGGCAGAGCAGAGGAGGTACAACAGCAACACAACAACAACAGTAATAATAATAATAAATGTCTTTTGCCGAAGTCCAACATGAGAAGTGTCCATTGTTTTTTTTGCTTTTGTGATGATGGAAGGGTGCAGCAGGATGTAATTGTATTTGCTATATTGAAGGAATTTGTTTCTTTGAGCACAGGCAGAAGTGTGTTCAAGGCAGGTTAGATTCCAGCTGGATGCTGTTCCCACCTTTCCTGTGCTCCTGGGTAAGACATCCTTCATCCCTTCAAAGTTTAAAAAAAGGACAAAATTTTATCTGCTTCAAGAGGGAAATCCATGGTGGGCAAAAGTGAACCTGGGCTTGAACCTCCTTGGTGGTCTCTTGTCTCTTTTTCACTATTAGTCTGAACAGTGCACCCACCTGAAGTTGGTGGCTGGTTTTATGGGATCTGTGAAAAGCTCTGGCCCCCATTCCTGAAAGTCTGCAGAGCAGCCTCCACCTCAGTTAGGGAAAGGGTAAGAGGCTGCAAATCACAAAGATCTGAAATTCGTGGGTCTGTGTGCAGGGAGCACTATGTAACGTGAAATTTTGTCTCCATGGAAGAGAGGACATTTTTTACCTTGAACATTTAGAGCTAAAAATTTCATCCATTGCAATTTATTTGATGGTAAAACTATTTCTGTTCCCTCTGTGAAACAAAACAGAAAACAGCCCTAAAGCTGCATGTTATCTCAGCAAAGACACTTCTAAGAGCTTTGAGGCCAAAAACTTGCAAAAAACTGAATGCAGTCTCCTGCTGTTGAAGTGGGATTTCATATTTCTTGGGTAATTCATATTTTAAGATGCTGCTTTGTCAGGCTGAAGTTACTTCTTTAACGTATGTAAAACAAACGTTTAACATCTGGCTGCAAAGAATCGCTGACAGCCACATTTCCAGCCCAGTTTCCCAAGGGAAAACCTGAAAGGTTCCTTGCATCATCTGGACATGGCTTAAGTAAGTACGATTTGTTTCTAGTGGATCGATAATTGAACTAGAAATGGTGTTTATTGTGTGCACTTCTTGGGCTCAGTTCTGAAGCCTTTGAGCTGTTGTCCATGCTTGCTCAAGCACAGAGGTTTTCAGGATTTGAGCCTTAAATGCTCTGTGTTCAATATTTTTATGTTGGTGTTTGAGGTTCTCTCTTGGTCTGACTGGAGCAGAGTGATCCAGTTTCCTGCTTCAGAAAGGAAAAGCCGTCTGGGTAGTGACAAGACTGATGGGTACTGTCTTTGGGCTATGGTCTGAAAATCTGAATTGAATGAAAAGCCAAGCTTGGGTAAATGACTGATTGGAAAAGTGGCCCATAATAACAAAACGCTGTTAAGCCAGAGTAACCTTCTCTCTTTTATAACTGCTTTTGTTGGATAGTGGAAATGTGATGAGATTTTCCTCCGTTTGGTAAAGGATGTGCTAAGTAAGTGTAGACAGCAGAAGATGCAGTTAGTGGGAAAATACAGAGTGGAGATGGTGATGGCAGCAGAGACCCGAGGTGACCTGAGGCAGTGGTGAAAGGAGTTTGATCGAAGTGCCTGCCTTGAACATGATTTTCTTTTGGTGACATTATTTGAATTGTGGGTCTTGGCCAAGAATGAGGCTGAACACATCAAAAATGCTGCTGGCTGAAAAGCTGCAAGCAGCAGCAGGATAGCAGGAGGCTCTGGTGCTGCACAAGAATTAGGTGCTGTCCAAGATCGGGCAGAAAGGTGCCAGTTGTGCAGATGCAGGGTCAGCGGTTGCAAATCAAAACCTTTGTCAGAAAAAGGACCCGTGGTAGGACTGGCGGATTGCTGCTGTGGGAAGGTGGCACACTTGTCTGGCATGGTGGTTTTGGAGGATCTGAGGATGGAGCAGAGATGTTACACAGCACCTGTTGCATTTGTAGAGTAATTTTGGTCAGGCGTTTTCAAAAGATTGAGCTGGAGCTGAAGTCATAGCAGAGGCGGGCTCTCCAAATCACTGCCGGTGTGCAGGGCTCATAGGAGAGGAAATCGGAGTAACTTGACATTTTCAGCTTAAAAGTGAAGGCTGAGTTGGGGAAATGACTGTAAGTAACAAATGTCGTGGAGGAAGGAGAAATGTTAAAGAAATGCTGGTACATGATAGTTTAAATGGGGTTAGGAAAAGTTCCCTGTCAATAGGGAGGTCCTGGGACTCAATCGTGAAGTCTCTGCAGCTTGGGTTGGGGTTTTTGTTTTATGTTTGGGTCCTTTTTTTATATATAACTTTGTTTTTACAATCGAGAATGTGAGAACATTGTTTACAGGTTGTACAAGATTGCAACCAAACCACCAACTAGAGGATTTTTTTCCATTCAGGATAAAACACTTTAGCTTCCTTTTTAACAAGCCTTAAGGCTTTTTCCCTTGTTAAAGGGTTTTGGGGTTTTTTTGAGAAAATGCCTTATTTTCTTGTCCAGTTTCCACCTCAAGTGATTAAGTCTGGCTTTCCAAATGACCACGACTGCTGCAGTGTGTCTGTTCCCAGCTTGCTCCTTGCCTCAGACCGAAGGGTTTTCTCCTCTTGTTTCAGTGGATACCTAGTGTTGGTTGTTCTGCTTGAAGGAGAAGGCAGCACTGACAGTATTTCCTTTATTCAGTCCACTCCAACCTTACTATTTTGTAAACTGGGAAAAAAAGTCATTGTTTTTAAGGGCAGAGTGTAATATTAGATCGTTCGTCTGACCACTTAGTAAAGCTGTTAAGTGTGGTATGTGATGAGAGTCTTCCTTAAACCTGATACCATGTTTTGAATTCAGTAAATCTTTCAGAAAGATTTCTAGTATTTATGTTAAAATGTCAAGTGATGGGGGTTTTTTGCAATTTCCTTTAATAGCTTGTTTAAGCAGGGGCTGACCATCACTGTAATTTTTAAATGGCTTTATTTAATTTGACTTTCCCTACCTCTAAATTCCAGTTACTGTTTCACGTTAAACATGAGGTCATGTAGGCTGGCTTGACTTTAGTGAGCATGTCACATTTTAGCCATTTTGCCTTTGTACTGAGGTCAGCGACACATCTTCCAGGAGGAAAAAACTGTGTTATTCATCTGTTTTCCAGTTTCTTCCATTGCCATATCCATCCTTTCTTTATGGCTCTGCATTTTTGCCCTTTGGAATGACATAGTCCAATATGGTTATCTTCTGCAGACAGAATTTCAGAGCTTCTGATACCAATCTTTGAGCTGTTGTCTTCTTACCTCCATCACCTTTTCAATTTCCTTGGTAAACTATTTTCCTGTAAAGTCACAAGTGCTCGAGGAAATGGATTAATCCTCTTCCTTGTCCTTCTTTGGCAGGTAGCACCTCATTAGCAGCCAAAGCTCCACTCTGAGTGGTCCTGCTCTCATCATCCGAGCGCTCCTTTCATCCACCATCTGCACACCTTGTGTGTCTGCCTCCTGCAGAATGGGCCTTACCTGGGTCTCACACTTCAGATCAGCCCCTCAGCGTCTGCCTGGTGTCCTTCCTGTCTCGTTCTTTAGGAGACCTGGAATGTTACCTCTAGAATTCTTCCCTTTTCTGGAAGAAATGGCCTTTGGTCAGTTCCACTTTCCATCTGTGAGTTTCAGCTTGACGCAGACTCAGCTCTCCTTGGCTGACCTCCTTGTGCGCCACCTCACAAAACCCATGTCCTATGTTACATTTTTTGTATCTGGTTTGGGATCGCCCAGCTAGTCTTTTTTTAATGCAGATCCTCATCTGGAATTTCCTTCCTTCTTTTTCTGTACCATAAAAACAAATAAGCCTCTTCATATCTGGACTCAGCACTTTCCTTTGCCTTTACACTTCTGCTCAGAGCCATAATGGAGTGCTTTCTTGAAGGTGCACTGTTTGTTTTTTTGGGGGGGGGAGGGTGAAGGGTGGCATGATGGTGTCATGGCCACCATAAACAGACTAAAGTATGTCCTTGGGATGATTGGAGGCATTTGGGACATACCCAAGATGACGCAGATAATTCTCTGAGCGTGCCAGTCCCTTGAAGATATTTGTTACTTGCACAGTCTTTAACTGCTTCTCTACCCCCCCTTTCATATGCAGCCTAAAAACAATAAGAAGTTGCTGGCTGGAAACATCAATGATCTGCTCAAGAAATAAAGTAAGGAAGTTTAAAAAAAAAAAAAATTAAATACTTGAATATGTTTCGAGGGGCAAAGATTTAAAGTGATAAAAAGGAGGGAGGTCATAGCTTAAATTGCCACAATAATCTTTTGTATGTGTCAAGTTTTACGTGTTAGAAGCAGAAGAAGCAGACAATTACGTGTCGGTGTGACGGTGCTGTTTATTTGTCTGTGCTGTGTAAACAGAGACCTTGTAGAGTTTGGGAAAAGCTTATGGAGCTGGCTCTCTGGATAAACCCTAGGAGTTAGGGCAGCAAATCAACATCTAAAAATAAATCTCCTGAGGAGCTGACATCCCAGGCTTGTGTTTCCAACCCCCTCCAGCCATTTTCAAAGTGTCCCGCCCAGTGCAATGGATTGAATTCTCAAGCCAGTTGCCTCCAACACAGCTGTTGGCTCCACAGCCTATCCCCATCCCTGGGAGCTCGGGAAGCAGCAGAACTTCCTCCTCAGCACACCTAAAAGCACCAGAGTAAATCCCATTTAAGTCCCTGCTGCTGTTCAGTAGGATTTTGGTTAAGCTCTCATGTAAAGTTAAGTCCGTGCTGTATTTTACTGCTCTTAAACCACAACAGAAAGAAAATCTGCTGTTGGTGTTTTCCAGTAACACCTTTGCAGTTATCAGCACCAGCGGTTTCCACGTGAAAATGGGGTCAGGGGATTCCCAGCCTCTTTTTGATACAAGTTTCTGTTCATTTTGCTGTTTGGTTGCTCATGTTTTTACAAGGCCTAGTGTATATGAAATGTGTGTATTGTGTTACGAAGTTCTGGTGATAGATTTTTGTCTCTTAAGTTGCAGCACTTTGTAATTAGCTCCAAGGCCATCACTTCCCGTTCCCACATGGAGTGCCTGTACTTCAAAATTGATGGCTGAAACGAGGTTTTCAAGTACTGATATTCTGAACAGCTGTAGTTTTGTTTTGCCTTTTCCTCCTGCAGCCCAGCCATTTTCAGTGCAGGACACAGCCCTCATATTGCAAGAAGCACAGGTAAGAGTGAAAAACCTTCACTGTGACTCAAAGATAATTTTAGAGGTTTTCAACCTCCATAAATTTAAAGGAGAAAGGCATGGTTTTGCATCATGTAACTAGTTGCTGACTTCTGATCCTATTTTACAGAAAAATACAAGTCTTGAGTCTGTTCAAAGAGCAATATTAAACTGTGCCACTTTGGATTGTGGCACACATCCCACTTGGATTTTTAGATGTGTCCTGAAGCAAAATGTGTCATTCCAGTGAATGCCTTTCCAAATGATGCAGGATCTGGACTGAACCTCATCATTTGGAGAACTCTCTTCATGTGTTATATCCAGCTTTGCTGGAAGTAGGGTAAGGTTTCTGATGTCACAGTGATCCCCAAAGCACTTTAGTTTTCATCTGCAATTAATTGTCAGTGGAGCTGCAGTGGCTCCCAGTAGTTTGTGGTGTTTCTGTGACACAGTGGAGTTCAGAACTAAGGAGACACCACAGCCTCCCTTTGAAAAAGGCTGTTGAGCCATTAGGTGGTGGCTGTTCTTAAATCTAGATTAATTTGTCTGGGCTCTCTCTTCTGCTTGTCTTCAGTGACCTAAGAGAAATGCTATGAGGAATTGCTCCTCATGTATGGAGTTCTTCCAATTAACTGCTTGAGATGGAGCAAACCAGGGACAGCCTCTGCAGATCTGAGTGTGTCCAGAGTAAACTTCCCATTGTAATGACTTTAATTTTCTGGTTTCAAAGTGGCTTTGCTACTTAGGAGATGCACAGAGCAGAAATCAAATGTCATCCAGGAGAGGTACCTCCGTGTGCTGCTCCTTATCCCCTCTCTCTCCAGATACGTGCAGCCCCCATCAAATCTCTCCCCAGAGGACACAGAAGGAGGAAACTTCTCCAGCCTGCAGAGCTGTTTTTGAAAAGCTGCTTTGTAATCCACATCTGATAATTCACCCCCCAAAATCTATTGTTGTGAGGTTTAAAACTCCAGATATTGGAAGCACTCCTAAACAGCTGCTTAGGCTCAGCTCCATCAGCCTCTGAAACCCCTCTGGGGACGTCGATTCCTGGGTAGAAAGGGCAAAGTTTTGTTGTTTGTGATATGTTGGGGGGGTTTTAAAATGCTTTTTCAGTGTGTTCGTTCCAGGGGTCTGGACTTTGAGAATTGCAGTGTCTGCCCAGCCTGCTGTAGCCTTCGCCCGGCCGAACGCGTTCAGGGGATAGAAATTGCTGCCCGACCCTCTCGGCAAGTTAAGCGCATGAAGAGGCAGGGGAAGAATGCGGTGGGATGATTGCGCTTCCTTCCCCAGCGACAGCCCGAGCTCGCCGAGGTGCCGAGTGGCGGCTGCTGCGGTACCAGCCCAACCTTTGGCCGCAGAGAAGGGATGATCTAAGCCTATCCGTGCCAACCCCTGCATTTTACAGTAGGAACGAAGTCAGACGCTGAGCTGTTGTTTTCTCAAATTCCCTTCTCAGAATTCCTTCGTGCTCGCCGCTCCCCGCCGGGGTCGTGTCCTGGCTCTGCAGCACCCGGGCTGTGGTACAGGAGCTTTTCCACCTATTTCTCGGCTAAATTTCAGACCTCCGGGTGATCTGCCTTGTGCCTGTCATACATGCTTTATGTTTTTATCTTCTGCTGTGCCCTTCTGGCGTTTCCCTCCGCAGGAGTGGGGGCCGCTGGTGCCACAGGCGCAGGACAGCGGCGGTCCCTCCGCGATAGCCACTAGGTGGCAAAACGCACTTTGTGCATGGAAAGGACGCGTGGAACCCCCGGGAAAACCGGGCTGGGCTTTCCCCGCCGCTGCTTTAAGCCGCCTCCATCAATATTACTTTTTATAAGCTATTTTGGCATATTTGGATATTGCGCGTGGAGCATCTTCCCTTCGAAAGTCTGTAAATGCTCCTTGTCTTATTTACGTGCTGGTCATTCAAGGCTGGCAACAGATTTTGCCATCGTATCCCAGAGTTTGAAACGGGTAAGGTATTAACCAACCTGGTGAGACTGTTATAAAGCTGTGCCTGTACTGGCTCCCCTGTTAATCAGAAATCAAGTGGTTTTCCCCCTCTTAAATTACAGATGGGACCTGTTCAGGACAGAGGTTCTGTAAGTGATTTCTTCAATTTATAAACAAATAAATGAATATTCGATAATTCCTTCTGCAAGTATTTTAGAGGCACAAAGATGGGAAAAAAACCCAAAACAAAACAAAGAAAAACAGAGGAGAAACATAGACACCCTTGGCATTTTCCAAAGCCTGGGCACAGATTGCGCTGTTTATTATCCTGACTCGATGAGATTTTGTCCTCTGTGGAATACATCCTTGTGCTTTTGCCTGCTGGAGATGTCTCAAGTTACAGATTTCCATCAGGGCCTGGAGTTTTTTTGTTTTCTCAATAGCTTCCAGGGGCCCTTGCAGGGAAGTTTCCAGTTCCCTCTCTGTGATGACAGCAGCGCTTTAGGCTGGCTCCCTTCAGACAACTCTCACACATCCAAGCCTGTCCTAGCCTTGTTTAATTCCCAGACAATATCCTTGCAGCCATGCCCCTCACTGCCCTTGCCAATCCTACCTGGATTTGGGTAGTGGTACCTGTTCTCCAGAGATGCTGGGACATGAAATCCATCCCCTGCACACTGGGGTCCTGCAATGGCTTCCGTGGCATCTTCACTGCCTCTTCTTTGGCAATGGTTTTGCTTGGAAAGGCAAGCCCCAAAATGATGATCTGAAATACCAGGTTTTGGAATGTGGTAGGAATCTCCTGTTCTGGAACTTTGAGAGACATGGGCAGTGTTTGATTTATTTTCTTTCTCTGTGTCACTGGACATTAAAGTCTAAGTGTTAAAATTAGGCACAATAATAATGCCAATAGATTGGGTCGAGAAAAAAACCAGATGTGAAACAGATTTTTCACCTGCCTTTTATTAGTGGAACCTTGGTCTTCTGATGGAAGGCTACTGGATTTCTGAGTGGAAGGCTCTGTAGTCCTATGGAAAATGCAGCATGGTGCTTGTCACTGCAGCATCATAACGTTCACGTGGCCACACTGAGTTCTCGCAAAATATCACAGGTCTGGATTTGCTAATTTTTGAGTACTTGCCTGCAGAATCTTAGTGCTGATATTTTAAGATTTGTGTTCATAAATTCACCTTTAGTTCTTGTGGCTTCAATGAATTCTGGCTGCTTTAATAGTGTGATTGATCAAGTGAGATGACAGTTTTCAGCTAACTTCCTGGGATGCCCTTCAGTTTGCAATAATTTCCTAGGAGGCAAAAGCAAAAAAAGAAACCCAAAAACCTGCTAATGGAGTAACAACAGATTTTCCAAGAATGTTAAATATATTGAAGTGGTACTGGAATTAAAATGGATTAACAACATGTATTTGTCTTTGATGTACATGAGAAACATGAAGAGCCACGTAAAAGAACCTGGTGGTCCCAGTTTACAGCAAGGGTAATGTATTTGTTATTTATAAAGGGTTAGTCAATGATTAACAGGCATTGCAATCAATAGTTAATTGGTTGTTGTAGGCTTGGTTCCCACATGGCTTGCCGCTATCTGCAGCATTGCATTCACACTGTAATGTATTTATTAGTTATTAATCATGCATCAGGGTTTAAAAAATGTTTTAGATGTTCTAAATGCATTTTACTAGTGGTAACTAAATTTTCAATAGCACATCAGTGAACTTGAGTTCTGCCTTCACATTAGCAAAAGAGAATATATGAGAAAGCAGTTAATTTGGCCTTGCTTTCTTTAATTTGAGGAACCCATCAGCTGCATACACTGGAGGAACTATCACATTATAAAAGCAATTTTAAGTAAAACATGCCATTTATGGAAGAAGCACTCTTAAAGATTTTTGTAATTACAAATATTTGTACTGTTAAGTGAATTGCATTGAAGTATTTGTTGTTGTTGTTGCTTTATTTCCCTGGAGGACTCTTCTGTAGTGGGAGCTTTGTTATGTTGATAAATGTGCCTGAAAGCTTTATAATGTACTGATGCATTGTAATGATAAATAGAGCTGGTTAAGTAGTAAAGATCAAACACACAATTAAACAGACTGTAATATACATCTTGCTGAGCAAGGGAAAACAATAGTGGAATCAGTAGAGATGAATATAAATGGTTTTATTGAACTAAGCAAAAAATATATTCTTATGCCTACAGAATGAGCAAATTTGGCCTGATACTTGCATGAACAGACTTATAAAGTGCTTAATCAGATATAAAATGTCTTTAAGCTGTTCAGCATTTACAATCAGCGGACAGGGCTTTCTCTGAGTAACAGAGATGTGCTAGGACCCAGAGGCTGAGTGAACCAGCACAGCGTGGGACAGCCAGGAGAGGAGCCTGGCACAGCAGGCAGGGCTCGCAGGTCTGCCACAGCAGGAAAATTAACAAAAACACATTGCACTTGACAAAAAGATGGGAACAGAATATTGGCAGCGCCTGCTCCTATTGTCCAGAATGTCCTTTCCTAGAACCTTTCCCAGCAGGGAAGCTGGTTCACACTTGGCGAGGCCACAGAGGTTTCACACTTGTTATTGCTGTTTGCTCTTCCAAATGCCAGGAGGAAATGTGATTCAGGAGGAGCACGCTGGAAGAGGGAAATATGGCCATGCATTATTGGAGAGGCACAAAAAGGAAGCTTTAACATGGAGGCATTGAGGGGGACTTTCATTCCCCATTCAGGGCAGTACCCACACAATCTGCTTGCAGATTGCTCTTGTCCATTCCAACCTTGAATTTCTCTGAAGGGTGTTCTAAGTGAATTTCCCTTGCAGGGGTACCCATGGCCAAGTCAGCACAATAGGAATTTCATAGCTCATTTTACAGATGCTATGGTGAAATAACTCCTTGAGGAGTTGGAATTAGGCAGGATACAACAGCCAGAAAAAATACTAATTCTCCTGGATCAACTTTTTGTGAGCTCCTACCCTACACAGTGCTTTGCCCACCTGGAATATCATAAGCCGTTTAGATTCCTTTGCATATCTGGGTATTAACAAGACTCAGGGGCGCAGCCAAATCCTGCTTTCACTCGTGCCAGCAGTCAAACTCCTAAGCCTTGTGCACACTGGCCAATTACTGTGTAAAATCCCCACTGGTGCTCACCAAGCTCTGCTCTACCACGAGGAATCACCCAGTAGACAAAAAGCATCCACTGATGATGTGGTGTGGACTGCTGGAAACGTCTTTCCCAAGGATGTAGAATGTGAAATGTTCCAGCAAACCCGTTAGCTCTAATTTGCAGTGTGCTGCTGACTGCTGAAAGCTTTGCACGGCCTCCAGGAAGTCAGGCTTATTTAATGAGAAGCTGGAGAGTAATAAATGCTCCCAACTTCTGGAGCTTAAGAGAAAAAGGAGTGGCCAGGGAAGGCGTTGTGGTCCTTCTGCCTCTGGCTTCCCACAACCTGAGCTACAGGTGTTGCTCAACTTGGAGTCGTGTAAGATTTCCCAGGAATATGCATGGGAATAGAGGTGGTTTCTCCTCTGTAAAAAAACCTATTTCTGCCCCAAGAACTGCATGTCAAGCCACAAAGATATTTAGATGTCCAACTGCCACTTAAATACCTTATAGATCTGGGCTTTGGTCCTAATTGCGTTGTTGCATTCCATAGTATCACTCGTTTTGCACGGCAGGCACCAGATCGGAATCGACTGTGGAGAGAAGCACAGCCCAGCAGCCACAGGGTTTGATTTAATTGGGTTGGGCTGGTTTATGGTCCCTTGATAAACGTATTTTTTTCCTTGTTGAAAAACAACGTGGCTGCCAAGGCCAGCAGGAAAGTGGGAACTGTCTGGAGGTGAAATTGCAGACTGACAGGGATAACCCTGCTCGATGGGAAGTAGACTCCAAAGGGTTTTGTGATGTCTGTCAGTTTATGCCATCTCTTCGTCACTGAGTTTGCAGCCCAAAGATTGTTTTGGATGCTTGCCTGTTCCCAGAAGTTCCATGTGCTCAGAACAATTTCAGCTCTGTGTTAAGACAATAATTGTAATCAAATCTCACGCTCCACTGCCTCGGCCAGTCTCCTCCATGGAGCAGACGGGAAGGGGTCTTGCATCAGCGAGGGTTTTCCCTCCCGGTGTTCAACAGACCCCACATCTTCTGAAGTGGCTTTTTTGTTTTTCCCTTTGGCTCCCCTCTATTTCTCTCATGGCATCAGGGACAGGCTGCAGCTGGAAAATTGTGGGCAGGGTTGGAAGTGCAAGAAAGGGGAAAGCTATTTTGTCTGCTGCCTGCCTACTGCTCCTTGTTCACACCCCAGGCTGGGAGCAGGCAGGCAAAGGAGACTGGGTTTTTGGTAGTCCCTCTGCATCTGCTGATCTTCTGTGTCAGGTCTGGGACCCGTCCCCGGGCTCAACCTGGCTGGTGAGTCCAAGTCCTACATTCCCAGAAAGCAGAATCGCAGATCCCAGAATGGGTCAGGTTGGAAGGGAGCACAGCGGGGCACCAGGTCCAAGCTCCCTGCTCAGGCAGGGGCAGTGGTTGAGGAAGAGCCATGGACCTGCCAGGGGGCTGTGCTGTCCCGTCGTGGCAGACGTGGCCAGGGGCACACGCGGAGGTTGCTGCTGGTGTTGGCAGTGCCACACTGAACTGACTGATGGCCTTGAACAGCAAAAACACAGAGGCAGACACAGTCTGAGTTTGCTTTGGAAGGCTGGCCCTCAACACATCCATCCCTCCAGCTTCCTCTGCAAGTCAGGCTTAAGGCCAGATGTGACCAAGTCTCTTGTTGGATGGTCCCTCTGTGCTGTGTCACCTCAGTCAAAAAAGCAGAAGGGTCCCTGCTCAGCTCTGGTGCCGTTTTGACCCCCAGATGATGTGTTAAGTCTTCAGAAAATTATAAATTGAGGAGAAAGGTGCCTTTGGGAAAATTTTCTCAGAGAGGGGACAAAGCTGCTGAATTGGCTGAGTGCTTGTTTTAAAACCAACACCTCCACTGTTTGTTGGGGGGCCTTCCTGAACAGCCCAGCCCCTGTTGGCTCACTGGGGGCTGAGATGCTGGAGATGGAAGAGCACCTCACCATCTCCTTGTGTTTTGTTTCCACACAGAGCTCCTAAAGCAGGCTGGGAGTGAGGACCCTCTGGTTACCAGTGCTGGTTGGACTCAAACAGGGTAAATAGAACTCATTTGCCTGGAGCTGGTGGTGTGAGACTGGGAAGTGCTTTCAGGGAAGTTTCAACACAGCCTTAGGACTGGCATGTTCCCT
Source organism: Callaeas wilsoni (assembly GCA_013398955.1). NCBI lineage: Eukaryota > Metazoa > Chordata > Aves > Passeriformes > Callaeidae > Callaeas > Callaeas wilsoni. Next base: position 78,389 of record VWPU01010381.1, read on the forward strand.
TCACTCACCCTCTTGATGAAAAGTCCCAGGGATTTGATGTTTTATTTTCTTTTCAGCAATGGTTGATGGTATCTCCCTGGTACCGTAGCTCTTCTATTATTTTTTTTTCATTTTGGCTTATTAGAACAGGAAATTGCCTATAAATGTTAAGTGGAATAGCTGCTGAATGTTTAATTTTTTACTGCTCTCTCATGCTGCATCTTTAGTCCTCACTGATATTTCTCCCCTCTCTTCCCCCCCCAATTTTTTTCTTAAAGGCCAATGAAGCTGTTTGTGGCTTTCTGAATCACAGTAGTTACTGAAGTTGTTACTGCATCCCGTGACTGCTATTAATGAGACGTTAGTTCTCCCGAAGGTGATTGCAATGATTGCTGTTAACAAAAGCAAGCTCTGTGCAGACTGTTTTCCCAGATTTGGGATCTTCACCAAATTTATGATGGTGTTTTAGATCTGGATCCTTGCCTCGTTCACATGGCTGTCTGATTCACAAAAAGCACCTCTGGGGAGTGCTTAAGAAAGGCTTTATCTTTACAGGAAAGGGTCAGGCATCATCCACATGACAGCAGGGGACTGTGGTTATCCAGTCACTCAAAAGCCCTGACTTGGCAAAATCTTTGCAGACTTTGCAAGACCTTCAGTGGGGAGCTTCCCTTTTAGAAACTGGGAGAACCTCCAGCCCAGCACAATGCCCTGGTGGCCACCAAGGTGATGTCCTCACTCCTGGCTGTTTTGGCATCACCCAGGTTGCACCCTGCACTCCCAAAGAGGTGACAAGTGCACTGTGCCTCAGGGATCACAGAAGCACAGAATGGACTGGGTTGTAAAAGGACCATCAAGGGTCATCTAGTCAAATCCCCCTGCAGCGAGCAGAGGCATATTCACCAAGGTTAGGTTGCTCAGAGCATCAGGATGGACTTGATGCCAACACCTCCAAAAGCTGTTTGCGCAGGGGTCTATGAACCTCTAGCTCTGTTAGTTCCCTTGGCTTCATAGGCCAGGAAGAGCCTGTGGGATCTCGTGGTTATTCCAGCAAGGAGGGGAAAATGATGACACGGAGGAGGAATGCAGCTCTCAGCCAAGGTGGTGGGCACGCTCCCGACTGCTCGGCTCCGGCACACGCCAGCGCCTCCTCCTCTCCCAGACTCCCCGTTATCTCTGTCCTCCTCCTTCTTCCTGGCCCCACAGCCTCACTGACACGTGAGCCTGTTTGTTTGGGGTGCTGCTGGGGGAATATGGGGGAGGGCTGGGTGTAGCTGCTGCCTTCATGGCAGCTATTCTGCTATTGCTTGTTCTTTACTTTCCTGGTGTGCAGCAGGCTCTCACCCGCTCACAGAAGCAGCTGCCTTGATGAATATTTGCCCAAATCATTACGCTTTCTAGCAGTTAGCCTGCAAAAGGCCCAGCACCATTTGTATGGTAATGGAAGGCTTTCTCAGAAATGTTTTGGAAGCAATCAGCTAAACTAATAGGATTTTATGTAAACCAATCTCTTTCTTTAGATCAGGGTGGTTGTTCTTTTTTTTTTCGGGAGAGGAGGGTAAGAGCTTTTTAATAAATGCAAATTGATATTTCAATGAAAATGGAAATGAGAGAAAAAGTTCATCACCAGGGTAAAATGCTGCGACTTTGCTCCAACAGCAGCTTCGTGTCTGATTCCCTGTACACTCCCCAGCCACAATGAATTTCTGAGGTGCTGAGGCATGGTGCAACAGGGAGAAGAGCTTTCTTCCACCGTCAAAGCTGCAGTTTCTCCAGTCCTGGACCTCTGCAGAGGGTCATGGCAGAAGTGGTCACGGAGAGGAGGCTGTGGCTGGAGGGAGTCAGGCAGTTGTTGTTGCTCACTCCTGCTGTGGATCAGCAGCTCTGGTACTCTGTAACCTGAGCTTTCTGTACCCCTCCAGCAGGATTTGAGAAAAGTAAGGGATGAGAAGCACTCAGAAATCTGATTTATGCTTTGTGCTCAAAGCTCTGCTTTTAAGATAAGTGCTTTGCACTGGGAATTCTTCACTGCATTCACCCATGACCAAGAGCTTTTGCTGCAAGCCCCAAATGCTTTCTCACTTGAGACAAAGCCGAGGTAACTTTTTGGCCCTGCTCCTGCTTGTTTCTCTGTTAAAAGGGCCTGATACGTGACAGCAGATTGTTTGTGTGGAGCATGAGCTGGCTAAGATTGCTGCAGTCATTTACCTGCTTTCTTCTTTATATATATATATATAAGTATATATAAAATTAAATTAAACTCTGATCTGTAGATGTGGTGGCACTGCTGGAAGTGCTGCTCATGGAGACTCAGGCCAGTGAGGGTCAGGCATCCAGCAGAGCTTCAGGTATGAAATTCTCACCCTACGAGGCTGAACCTGAATATGGAGCAGCAGGGGTTTGGGCTTGTCCATCCTGTGTAGCAAAGGACAGCAAATGTACATGACAGAGAGGCAGGATGTGCCCCCAAAGCCTTGGAAACTTCAGCAGTGTATAGGCAGAATGGATGTGCTGAGCACGGAAACCTGGTTTTTAGAAATACCTTCCTCTCTCCAACCACTTTTTCCTGACCCTTCATTCATGCCAAGACAGCTGCTGATGGTGCAGTCATGTAATGGGATTGCTGAAATGCTTTGGGGTAAAAATTATGAAAATAAATAATTTTGAGGATTTATTTGTAGCATGTATCACTTCAGTGTCATAGGCTGCCACAGAATTCTGCCACAGAATTTGAGGTAAAAAATTCCTCCTTTGAGACAGGTTCTCTCAGGACAGAAAGACCTTGCTCAAGCTTTGGTCATGTGCAAGAAGACAAGGTCTAATCAGAGCATCATGATGGGAGAACAAAATCTGACCTACAAATATGCCTGGTGAGTTGTTACTTGGCTTGCCTGAAAATATTCAAGTTTAATTCTACAACAGAATCCAACTTTACAACTAGAAGAGTCAAATCTAAGATATTAAGTAAGCATTTATTTGAATATGTTTTCATATTTGTGACCATGTGGAGCAGTATCAGCAACATCGGAAGAGAGAATGTGTGTTTTTACAGGGTGTGATCTCTTCCAAACCTCTCTATTCTGAAGACTGTCCCAAAAGAGCAAGAGAAGAGCAAGGTGCTTTGGTGTGCCACATTCCTGCCTAGATGATTTCCAGACATAATACTGCATTTCCAGGCATTGCAGTTAACATCATCTAGAGTATTGAACTGAATATTTAAACTGTTACATGGTTTAAATGCTTTGTGAGTTTTTCTGGGCTACATTAAGTTTATATGAGTAAAAATTCCTTCTTGAATTACAAAATTGACTAGTTTTTGCTCCTCTGACATCTCAATCCACTCCTGGAGATGTATTCACTAGGGCCTTGGAAAGTTTGTTTAAACACTTCAGTCGCTGGAATCTATAATTTTTTTTTTACTTATATCATTTATTGAACATTATAATCTCAGTGTTCAATCAAAACGCTACTGAATTTTCAAACTGCATCAGATTTTATGTCTTTTAAGAGAGAAAGGAAAATAAATCGAATCTATCCAGAAACCTCTCCTGATACTTGCAAGGGGTACTAAAAACAATTTTAAAACCAATCAGAAATGTTCAATTGAAAATTTCTTTGATAGAAAAAGCAGTTCCTGCAAAAAATAATATTCCAGCTTTGATCTGTGAAACTGAAACAAAATCTTTCACTGTGGTTTGGATCTACAAAAATTTCTTTTTAAAAATGAATCCAAACTCTTCCAGGAGTGGCTGCCTGTTTAAGCTGTTGTGCTTCAGTTGTCTCCTGTTAGCTGTGGATCAAGGCCACTTACAAATGGGGTGTGCCAACAAGATGTGGGAAGAGCTGAAAATGCTCCTTCCCACTGCTTTTTCCTTAAGTCTCTAATTTCCTTCTCTTGGGATCTCTCTGCTGGCTGTGTGAGTGGCAGATGTGGGGAGGGGGTTTTCTATTATTCAGTGAGTTACTGATGGAAATACCTGAGCTGTTGGTGCTTGTGCTGTTCACCATGGCAGGAATTTTGGAGGAAAAGCAGCAATCCCACATCTTCCCATTGGAAGAGAGCAGCAAGGAGAGGGTGATGTTCTTCAGGTACAACAAACTGCTTGTGCACTTGTAAGGTTTTGTATTTCATAGCAAGTTTTCAAGCCTGAAGCCAGACATGGTTGTGCTAAAGATATAATGGGAATGTGTGCACTCTGTGATGCTCAGAACATCTCTCTTTGAAATGTTGAAATATTTTCTTTGATTCAACATCCATTCCTGTCCCTTTGAATTGTTTCAGTGTCCCTTGTCTAGTTTGCCCAGTGCCCCAGAGGAAAGATGTTTCTCCTGGAGCAGGATGGTTACAGTGGTCCCAGAATATCCTGAAGTTATTCCTCCAGCTGGGAGGAACCTGTCAACGCTGCAGAGTCCACACAAAGACCCTGCCCAGCAGACCCAGCTGGAGATGTGGAGCACCCCTTCCTTGCTCCTCCCTCCCAGTGAGAAGACTTCTGTCATATGTTAGATGGAAGAGACACAAGACACTCCTGCAGGAGGGGGAGCCTCATTTTTAATAAAGGAATAACTCAAATCAGCAAATCCTACAAACCATGAAACAAACTCCTCTTCCTTGCTTTCTTCATGAGCTGTTGAAGCATTTTAGTACATGACAAGAGAATTCCAAAGGCTGCCATTGTGAAATCTTTCAATCCACTTAGCTACCTAACTTTCTTCTGCCCTAGTCTGAAGCTGCTTACACTTGTGATGGCTGTAGCTCCCAGACATTTAAACTCCATTTATGATCAATGGAGATGAAAGTCATGTCAGAGCACATCATCCCATCCCTAGTGGGTGCCTGGGGGTGTTCTCTTTGGCCAGACATCTGCACTGCAGATGTTGATGTCTACTGATGAAGACACTCTGTTCCATGTCTTTACCCCAGCTATAACTAATTATCAGAGGAGTGAATGGGTCTTTTAAATTGTCTACCCAAAAATTACTTGGTAAAGTTTCACATTTCATCACACTTTTGTGCCTTTCTTCTTGTAAAGCAATTATCCCCTCTTAGCTAAGTTGTCACAGACTCGAAGGTGTGCGAATAACAGTTTTTCAGGTTGACATTCATGCTCTAATCATCAATGACTTTCTCAGATGTCTGGACTGAAGAGTTTGCCTCTTTGAAAAATTTTGGAATCTATCCACTGTGGTTTTTCTCTAGATTTTTCATGGCATTGGAAAGCACATTTGCACACTTATCCTGCTCAGTCGTTTCCACCTGGAATCACACCCCAGTGCTTGTGGGATAGTTAACTTACCCTAATAAAGCATTAAGGAATTGATCCTCTGAATCTGGTGAAAATCTACAAAAGAGGTAAGTTGTAGTTGATCACAGTTCAAAATCACTCTTTTTGGTGTTGGCTTTTTTGTAGGAACACAAAGTTTCATTTGAACTGTCTTCAATTAAGTTATGCGTGATAGAGTCCTGCTGGTGGTTCACTGAGCAGCTCCAGCAGGAAGGACCTGTCCTTGGCCCCTGTGCAGGAGGGGCAGCAGGTTAGGAAACAACTCCTCCACTGTCTCTCCTCCAAGCCACCACATCAGAAATATTCATGCAGGCAGTAGAGCCTTGACAGCCTATTCTTGGTACTGGTTCGTGCACCTGCAGCCCAAGCCCAGCCCTGACCCACTGGCTGAGTGAGTGCAGGGTTGTACAATGCCATGTGCCATGTTAGGTGAGTATGAAGCTCTGATATATGTGTTGCATTCCCAATGGTCCCTTAGTCTTAATCTGTATTTTAAATGTCTTCTATCTTACCGGTTTTGATACTGGTGTTCCAAGATGTTGGGATTTAAGGTTTTTTTAGTTCCTTTAATAGAAATAAGACTAATGTGCAGATCACTGATAAAATGAGCTGCCTTTAAGTGGAAAAACCTGTCTGTCTAATCTCAAGTGCTTATATGGCTGTTAACACTCAAGGCCATCTCTAATTGCTGTTTTAAGTACACCAGGAGCTGTAGACAGCAGGGGCAGAAATTTGGGTGCAGACTATCTCTTTGTGCTACTCAGGTGTGCTCCTTCCTGTGGGATAAGTCAGGAGCAAGGGCCTGACTTCAGCTGACTGCTCTGTATCCCACAGCATCATGTGAGTGAAACAGCCTTGGCTCCTTCCTAAAGGCTTTGACACAGTGAGCAGAGATGTGGGATATCTCCTGGGCTACTGGTGACACAGGGACATTGAGAAGCCTGTGCCTCATGTAGCCTGTTCTTCTCTAGTCAACAGGATCACCAGAACCAAAGGAGTGCCTGACCTCATTCAGTGCACATAACACTTTAGGCCATGACCTGTATTAAGCCTCTGGAGATGGTGTGAGAGAGTTGTATTGGCAGGTGTGTTGCCATAATCTATCAGGGCTCAGTTGTATTTTCAAAGCTTTATACAAGATGTGTCTTCTGCGGCTTTTTTGGCCTTTACTGCATTCACACACCCCATTTGTTATTTTTCCTGAAGAAGAAACTTGCATGAATCATCTGCTGAGCATTTTAGAAAGACTCAGCTGTGGGACATTGCAGTTTGCAGAGCAGGGCTGGTGCTGCAGGGATATATCACATCAGAGTGGTGTCAGTATTTCACACAGCTGCAGCCCTCTCTGCTGACTGCGATTTATAGGAGTAGTGCAGTGCTCTGGCATTTCCATGGACTTCCAGGCAGAATCACGAATGCCAAACACTAAAATCCACTCTTTGTGCTATTGACATCTGCAGTGCAAGTCCCCAGCCCACTAAACTCCAAGCCTAAATTTCAGAGTGGCTGGTTAAATTGAACAGGCATTGAGATGAGCGGATGGGGAGTGGGAGGTAGAAGTCCTCTGGGGTGTTGCAAATTGTCCACAGTGGTCCCTTGTGCATGGGATGGCCTGTTCTGCACCACAGAGCTGTGCTGGATCCAGTATGAGCAGCACCAGCTGGGCAGCAGGTGTGTACCAGACCTGACCTGGTTTGGGAGCAACCTCTGCTAACCTCCACAGTGTGCCAAGATAAAGATTGGCCATATGTTCTCACGTACACTTTTGTGCCAAGAGGTCATCTTCCAAGTGGTTTTAGAGAGAGGTTATAGTCCTGTAAAAAACATATCTTGAGATATCCCAGGAAAAGAGAAAAACGTTGCTCAGGCACTTTTCTTCATGGAGAGATAATGTAATGCAAAGCTATTTAAACATCAGGGGTCGTTGAGTTCTGTTTGATTCCTTGCTGTGCCAGTGAAAAGCATTTGAATGCAAAGGGAGGATAATGAAGCCACAGCTGAAGGTCCCAGTCCCGCTGAATAAACCAAGAGGCAAGACATCCTGTTCCCCTGGCAGACCTGCTTGAAGTACCATTCTAGAGTTTCAGGGCACTGAGATATGAGTCCTGAGAGGCTATTAAAAATTCCTGGCTACTGGGGTACAAGTGGGAAGGTGAGTTTGCAGAGCCCATAGTGATGGTTTGGAGTTCTTGATTTTAGAAATCAGTTTTGGATCTTTAGGGCCAAATCTGAAGAGCATTGGTACTTAGACTCCTAAACCCCGGGTACAGAAAGATTCTAAATATCTTTTTTTCCTTTCTAATAATCCCACTTTGATTTTCATGAGTATTGGTAAAAATTGATTGCCTTACCAGAAGTTAATTCTCAAAACACTCTGTAGATTGAGATCCAAGTCATATCTCAAAAGGAAAGCATTCCTACCTGATTTACATGTATTTGGAAGTGTTAGCTATCATCTGAGCAGTAAAATGTCTTACAGGCACTTGAAAATTGCACATGGGAGAGGATCTATTATTATATTAGTCCCAATTTCTGCATAGCTGAAAGAAACACCAGGTGATCTCTAGCTGCAGCTGGAAATAAAAGCTACATGATTGCAAAGGCAGCTAGACACTCTTTCCTGCCCCATCTTTGGAAGCAGGGCCATCTTTACAGTGCTGCCATTCATTTTTTCTTATCACATTTCCATCAATAAAACTCCCAGTCAACTCCTTATCTTCATCTTATAGAGAGAGCACTATTCTCTGCCTCACCTTTCCTGCGTGACAAATCTGCAAGCAGCCTGAGAAGATTTTTATAGGCTTCCTGCACATCCATGTGGCTACTTACAGCACTCTAAACAATTTTATTATTCTGTGAATCTGTGCTTGCGGAGCTGGGGCTGAGCACACACAGCTTTTACCCTGCTCACATCAGCCCTGGTCAGAGAGCTTGCTGTAGTCCTTTAGCCACAGGAACATCAGCAGTGCCTGTCCCAGCTCCGGGGGTACAGGGACCTGAAGCTGTGGCTGAGCTGCTGGCGTCAGCGTGTACATGCTTCTTGCATACCCAGCCTGCTTGAAAATGGCTCTGATGACTCATTTCTCAAATGGTCATTTTTATTTAGCAACCTCAGTCATCCTGAAAGAGAAAACTGCCTGCAAGGCTCCAGCGTTGCAGAAATCTCCCCCTTTCTTCCCTGTGCTCTGGTGGAGGGAGGATGACTGCCTGGTAGGAAGAAGGAGAGGGCAGCTGTGCTGCTTGACGTGCCTTGGTGACCCTCTCAGGCCTCTTCTGCTGGGGCTGCAGCGGCAGAGGGGAGCTGGGAGGCTGTGGCAGAGTGGTGAAAGGCACTCCTGCCTGCTGGACTGACCAGCGGAGTGGTCACAACAAAAGGGGAGACTTTGGCAAAAGACATTTCTGAGTTGCGTGTTTCACTGTTGGTGGAACAACTGAACGTGTTATTCTGATGGTAATAATCTGCAGGTTCTGGCCTCACCTTGTGCCAAAGCCAGGCAGAGCACGGGGAAGGAGCTCTGAGTTAAGCACTTGGTCAGTCACACTGTAAAACATCAAAACTAAGCCAGAAAGTGGCCTCAGTCTGAGCTCCAGAAAGGAAGCAGGAGCCAGCATCATCTGTTGGCCGCTCTTTGCTGAGCCTGAGGTTTCATTCATGTGCTCTGAACACATCAGTGCACCCCAGCCCCTCCACAAACAGATAATTCAAGCTTCCTTTAGCCAAAGTGCAGTGCTGGATGTGTCTGAGGTAAAAGCCAGCAGCGGGTATCACGTGGGCCCTGACACACAGAGTGTGCTTTTAAAATTTTAGGTTTGTGTCCCTCTTGGCCCTTGCCACTATACTTTGAGGTGCAGTGGAGACCTGGAATCAAAAAAAAGCTGAAAGTCCACCTAAGTCTGTAGTTTTTGTATCTGCAGTCTCATCTGCGGCCTCAAGTACCTGATATGAAGGCATCTGTAAATGCATCTGAACAGCTCCAGGCAAGGTAAAATGAGCCTCATTTTGCTGTTGTATGGAGGCATTTTATGCTCCCAGCTGAAATGCTTCCTACTGAGCTGGCCACACTCTCTGAAGAGAACCAAGCAGAATTGGAAAAGGTCCAGGAACTGGCAATGGCTGTGGAAGAACAAGGGCCTTCTCTGAAGGCCTTCTCAGGGGCTATGGTTTGGTCAGCCAAGAGATAATTTTGACTCATTGCTGTTCTACACAAAGTGAGACCCAGTAGCATCAAAATGATTGGACTGCAGTAGTCTTAACCCAGAATATGGGTCAGCTGAGGTCACTTGACCCTCTTGGCACAGACTGTTGAAAAAACAAAGGTGGATTCAGAAAGGTCTTTGGCAAATGGTGAGGAGGTCAGTACATGGTGGCAACCAAAAAATAGAGGTCCAGATGCCACATCCTGCTCGAGCTGTTGCTATTCTCATGGTTTGGCCAAGAATTACGTTCTGTCCTTCTCGTGCAAGTCACAAGGTGCTGGGCTCTGAATGGACCTTTGCTCTGACTAATGTTCAGTCTCTAAGCCTTGGAGTTTACCCGGCAGCAAGTCTCAATGACGTGAGTTAAAATTGAAGTGCCAGCACTTGTCAGTGATGTGACATTTGTTTGGATTGTCCTGGTTAGTGTAATTTTTCTTCTGTATATTGAGTTATACACCCTAGTATTGTTTCTGCAGTAAAACAGTCACACCCTGCTAGCATTTTTGTGGGCTAAGGATCTTCTATTTCCTTTCTTCTTGCTCATTGTAGGTCATGAGACTAAGCAGTTACAGCTGGGGATTAAAAAAGCAAATTGTGATTTTTATTTTTTGTGTATGCAGAAGGAGAACTTCAGCAAAGTTTCAATTTCAGAAAGTGCTGACCTTCAAAGCCTTTTAAGATTAGGTCGGTCTGGATAGCTCAGAATAGAAGGGTCCAAAATCAGTCATTTGAAAACTGGTGCTAAAGCCACCAGAAATAAATCAACCCTTGCATTAAAAATGCAGGTAATTATTACCTCTGTAAGTATGTGATTCACAAGTTTGTTTTAATCATTATGCAAATGAAAGGTAAGCTCTCATTCACAGTGTGATAGATTTGATGGCATTTATCCTCTACGACAAAACTGATTCGTCAAAGTTTCCTGGTATTTGGCAATCAGCAAAGGCCTGATTTTGCCTCTGTGATGAAAAAACTCAGGGCATAAACAGAATGTTTCTTGGTGTGGATGATGATGCTGGTGCACAGTTTGTGTTTACAAGTGTTCTTCTAATTGGAGAGAAGCAAAATACAGAAACTTTTCATAAGCTTTACAACTTTCTTGCTGAAGATCACAAATTTGTAGAATGATTTGAGTTGGAAGGGACCTTAGACACCATCTCATTCCAAACCCCTGCCACAAACAGGGACACCTTCTGCTAGACCAGGTTGCTCAGAGCCCCATCCAGCCTGGCCTTGATCCCTTCCAGGGATGGGAAGGTCAGAAGTAACCTCTGCCAAACACATGGATGGGCTGCTGGTGCCCTGTCCTGAAGGGCTGTGAATGCTGCCTGAGGTGTTGACACCAGTGAGCTCTGCAAGCATAATTTAGACACCTAAGATGAGAGTTTGATTTCCTTGTGGGAAGGACTTTCAAGTCCTTCAAGGTACTTGTTGTGTGCGTCCCTCCACTGCAGGAGAGATTTTCCCTCCCTGTACATCCATATGATGCCTGGCAGAGTAGCCTGGAGCCTCCTGAAGTGCTGCAGCACGTGCCTGAATGCTCACTCACAGCTGAAACCCCAGACTGGATGGGAGCATGGGCAGCTCCCAGGGCAGTTGCAGGTGCTGTAACACTATTCCCTGCACAGGTTGGAAAATCCCGTTTCCAGCCCCGAGCCGGTGCAGCCCCATCCGGCTGCAATCCCGGCAGCGCTCGCAGCTCTCCGCTCGATTCTCTCTGTGCTGTTTGTTTGAGCGAGGAACTCTTTTGTTGCTCTATCAAAGCCTTGCTGACATAGCCTGCAGCTATGAACAAATGTTGTGTGGCTGCAAGCGGAGCGTTGGAGAGACAGGAAGCGTGTTCAATATTGATAAAGAGCAGAACGGGGGCTTGTTTAAACGCTGCACAGACAACTTTTCCATAATTAAGGGAGCAGCAGACGCGATCCTTTGCCTACAAATGAAATGACTAACGAAGGCAGGAGACACGCAGGACACGCAGCCTGGCACACACCTGTGAGCAGAAGTGATGGTGAAAGGGACCTGAGATGGTTCCCAAGGACAGGCTGCACATGCCTGTCATTCCTTTTTGTCCAGCTGGCAGCACGGGTATACGTAAAACTAGTGCTGTGTTCTCAGGAATTAGAGTGTGCCATGAGCCCTACCTGGGAGTGGAGCCCCCTCAAATAAGGCCCTATACCCTTTTGAGTGCCCCTTTTCATGCTGGAATGATTCAACCTCCAAATGGAGCAGGTAGAGCAAGAGGTCAAATAGACCTATTTGCTCAAATAGTCCTATTCACAGGGGCTAATGTGATTGTTTCCTTCCTATCTGCAGCTTTATCCTATGTTTATTCTTGGGAATGTGTGCCACCCTTGTGCCTTAATGCTTTAAAAAATGGAAACTTCTGCTAGGCAGCAAAAAATGGGATTGGGACAACTGTTGGGAGAGGTAGTTTGGATGTTGCTGGAGTTGAGTGTGGGCTTTACTTCCAATATTTGGGAGTGCCTGATGCACATAGGTTACAATTGCAGCATGTAGGCACTGGCAGAGGTTGCCCTGAGAAGTTGTGGATGACCCATCTCTGGAAATGTTCAAGGCCAGGTTGGATGGTGCTTTGTGCAGCCTGGTCTAGAGCGAATTGCTCCTGGCTGTGGCAAGGGGGTTGGAACTAGGTGACGTTTAAGGTCCCTTCCAACCCCAACCATTCTATGATTCTGTGATTAGAAATGTGCCCACCTATGAGCCATCCTCTTCCAGATGCCACTTGCTCCGCATTCCCTTCTTCCTAAGTTTTGGGTGCCTTTCCACAAGCACAAACTTTCAGAAGAATTTCCAGACCCTGCTAGCCACACCAGGCTCTTTTAAGTCACGATCCCCTGGTCCCGGCCATACTGACGAACAGTTGTCACATCCTCATGTCCTGGGGAAGCCCGTGGGGGTTTTGCTCCCATGTTCTCCTGGTCACTGAGGGTTCAAGGCTGCTGATTTGCTCACAGGACAAGGGCCAGCACGGGCAGCCTGTGCTCTGCACGGCCCTCATCCAGCACTGCCTGAAACGGGCACGAGCATCCAGGTCTGTGCCAGTGTTGCAATTTAGCAGCTGGCACATCTAAATGCTTGCAAGTGGGATCAATCTTTTTTTAATCATTTATGTTTAATTATTGTTTCCAGATAGATCTCTTGGTGTTTTATTGCTAGCAAGATTCTAAAGAACACTTTTTAAGCTTGAGCTGAAAAGCCTAATATCACCCAGCAAGAAAGAGCTTCACTTAGGAGACTTCTCCCATGCTTGGAGCTCTTGGGAAGGTCAGGGGTTGAATTCCCTGAATATTTTTGTTGGAAGATATCTGGTCTGACTTCTGCTTACAGCTGGGCCGTCCTCAAAGGAGGCTGAGGTTGCTCAATCCTTGCCCAGTAAAGTTTTGGTTATTTCCAAAGAAGATTTCAGAGCCCTAGTTACAGCACCAGTTGGTCCCCAGGCTGTACAGCTGTATAGGGTTATCCCATCCCAGGTGCAGGACTTGGTATTTGCTGTGTTGAACTCCACAAGGTTCCCATCAGCCTTTTTCTCCAGCCTGTCCAGGCCCTTCTGAATATATGTGTTTTTATCACAAGTGTTGTATTTGCTGATGTTGCAGACATGTCCAGAGCATTTACAGGCCTCCCCACACACACCCACGCTTTACAGGGATGCAAAGATGGAGAAGGAGCCTTGCTCTCGCCCCATGGGTTGTGAAAGGTGGCATTTTGTTTAATGATGACTTTGGATATCAATGTGTTCGGTTGCAACACACATTACCGTATCAGCGTCCATCTACTGAGAAATGAAAAATCATGGATGACAACCCCCCTCTTCACTATTCAGAGCATGAAGGAAGATGATGCTGGTAATTGGGTGTTTGCTGTCTAAAGGAGGAAGTTTGTAATCCATTGCTATCGCTGACATGATGCCTCTGTAAACTCCCAAGCCACGATTTATCTCAGCCATTTAATATCTGTGTGGAGAGACAGAATGGCATATTCAGGATGAGCCATTATGATCTGTCTGTTTGGGAATACAGAGTGTTTTATAATCTTCTGTGGATATTTTTTACTTTAAATGAAGGAAATTAATGGCTAAATTCTGCAGAGAAATAATGCCTGATGGGAAGCACCATTTGAAGGACAGTGCTACATGAAAGCTGAAATTGTATTTCTCTTTCAGCATGATATCTGTTTTCTTTTAATCACAGGAATGAAGGACTAGAGTTTCAGCCTTAACTGTTAATTTCCTGTCCATTGTCTATTCAAACAAGATCCTGCTGTATCGTTTCTAACAAATACATTTAGAGACAGGGCTGAAACCTGGGCCTGCCCTTCTCTACTAATTCCTGCAGTCTGGGCCACCCTTTCCATGCAGTGCAAGGACTAAAACAGCCTGCTCAGTACTGAGAAAATGGGACTGAAGCATTGAGAAAAGGGCAATAGAGAGTAAAAATGGGCAACAGAGAATTAAAATGGGCAACAGAGAATAAAAATGGGCAACAGAGAATAAAAATGGCAGATCGAACCATGCAAAACTTCAGGTGTGAGAAAGATCATAGAATTACAGAGTGGTTTGGGTTGGAAGGAACCTTAAAGCTCATCTCATTCCAACCCCCTGCCATGGGCAGGGACACTGTCCACTAGACCATGTTGCTCAGAGCCCCATCCACCCTGGAGCTGAAGACTTCTAGGGATGGAGAATCCAGAACTTGTCTCTGCCCAAACACATTTACCGAGGGGCTTGAGGAGAGGACACGACTGAGGGGCAGCTTGGACCGTGCCAGCAGTGCAGGGCCAGAGCAGAGCCCTGGGCACAATCACTGCAGTAAGTGTTTGGGCACAGCTCCCACACAGGCTGCACTCAAAGAGGAATTGCGTGAGATTGTCTGAAAAACGGTATTTATAGTGGCCAGAGGGTGCCCAGGGCTAGCCCAGCATTCTGCTCTAGTGCCAGACAAAAATATTTAGGGCAAATGTTTAAAAATTAAAATAAAATAAAAAGTAAGGCTGATATCTATTTTTTATTTCTCATTGAAAGTTCTGCTGCCCTGTGGTTAGTAGATATTTTAGAAAACTTTAGCTTAAAGAAGTACAGGTTTTGGTCTGACACACCTACATGTACTCTTATGAATCACAGGGAACTACTAGGAACATAATGTGTTTTCAAGATGAGCTAAATATATGTACAAGGACTGATGCATTTTTTTTTTCTTTTTAAGCTTACAATTCTGGAAGAAAAGAACAGTGATCTTATAGGAATCCAAATCTGTGATGCTGAAGCTCTTGAATTATTCATGTGATCTTATTCATTGCACTGTGATTATTTCTGATGCTTCAAACTCCTGGATAGCTTTTGAGGCCTGTATTATTTCTATGTAAATCCCAGCTATTAGTTGGTTTTATCAATAAGGTTCAGATTGAATCATGCCTCCCCTGCAAATTAATGCAGGCTTAGACAAATGCAAGAGAAGATTCAAACTATCAAATCACAGACTGTTAGATGTGGGTTTAGAACAAAAACATGTATATGTTATTTCAAGCTTTAGAAGGTGGTAACTGAAAATATTAGCACATATAGGGACATTTAGCAGATTGGTAGACATGGAAGAGTGAGCCAAGCTGCAGGCTTGGAAGGCTTCTAGGATGTATAGATAGACTGAGTTCTGCCACACACTCAATCCTTCACTGTTTCCAGCCTGGAGACCAGGAGATGTTAGACTGGCTATTGACTTCTTGTCACCATAGATAATTAAACCACAACAATTGTTTCCAAACAGACTTGAAGATCAGATTTAAACTCATAAAAGCAGGAAGACTAGGCTAGGGCTGAAACAGCCTCTCTAATTCCCTGTGACGTGCCTTTGGGCTGTGTTTAGTGGAAATGCCATGTGTCATTGATTAGAGCCTGCCCAGTGCAGGGGCACACTGGGAATGGCGTGGCCCTCTGAGCACTCAGTTCTCACGCCCTTCTGCGTGAGACTCTGCCTCTAATATAATTTCATTTAATTATTGTAGTGTTAATTTCTCTTACATTACTATTTTTTTTAAATTACCTTTTCTTTTCTCAGCAAAGGCGGGGAAAATAGATGATCAGCTTTAATGGATAGGAATTTTTCTTGGTGGAGCACAGTCTCAGTGACTGATTCAAGCCTCCAGTCATCCAAAGTTGTACCTGCAAGCCTGGTCAATCAATTTGTTCCCCTAAAGCAGTGAAGAAATGGTTTTAATAATAAAAAACTGGTTTACTAATAAAAGCTTACATCTCTCTGGCCTTGTAAAGTGTGAGAGATGCTGTAATGGAAAGTAAAGGAAATCTAATTTCCCCTGGTATTGACCATTACAGTGTCTCAAAAATAAGTAGTAGAAAATTTTAAAGCAAAGCTGGTGCAGCAGAGGCCAGTCTGGACTGACAGGAAGGGCAGTTTGACCTGTGGAAACAGAGGACAATATTAGCATCCAGGCAGAAATCTGGTCTCTAACATAGAGGATATGTTTGGATCCATTCTGCAGAGACAGGCTGCACCTACTAGAACCAGAAGCCTCCTTAAAACATATCCTCCTCCTTCTCCCTTATCTCCCTCTATCTACTTATCTTTTAATCAGATATTTAAATCTCCTCATTAATTTTTCAGCATGCTCCTTCCCCAGCTAAACCAAGAGCTGCTGTTGGGAGTGAGCAATAAAGAGATGAACGAGTTTATGAAATTTGGGTGGAGTGGGGATCCCTCACTCCACCAAGGCTGATCCCACAGGCTGGGCTGGATGCCAATGCTCTAACAGGCAGCTCTTCTGCAGGCTCCCTGCAGTATCCCCCTGCATTGCACAGGACTGCACTGTTGACAAGAACATTAAAAAAAGGGGATGGGATCGGCAAAGTTGCTTCCAAGTAACTGCTTATGCTGGTTTTCAGGGATTTAAGTGTCCCACAGGCAAATATCCCACAGTTTGTGGAAGATGTGGCTTAAGCTATCTTAGGTTAATTTAGGATTTATACCTGAGTCCCAACTGATAAATTCATCCAGAGATGACTGAGTAAAGGGAGTCACCATCTCCCCTGGCTGGACTTTGTTCAGGAGAAGACCATCTGGAGTTTGGGTTCTGGGGCACAATTGGTGGATTCAGTGGTGGGAAGGAGGAACAAGAGCTTAACCCAATTCATCCCTTCACATTCTCCCATGGTCAGTGCAGGCAGCCCTCCCCGGAAGCTCTCAGATTTGTTGTCTTCTTAACATCTGTTGCTTCTTGCCATCCCCTCCCCAGGAAACATGCACATGCAGTCTGTGGACCACACAGCAGACAGGGGCAGGGAATGCAAAATATCACCTTACATTCTCCTACTGTGGGCTGACTGCACTCGTCTCACCCCATGCACTTTTTTTTTCCTGCTTGCTGCTGCTTGGAAACGGATTCCTGCATTTCTTTGGTCCAGGAGGGAAAATACTTGGCTGCAAAGATGAATCTCGCAATCTGGTCTGCAGGCCAGCAACCCCTGGCCAGCTTCCAGGCACAGGATCTTTCTGATACGAGGATTTTCCATAGAGGATATTCTGCTGCCTCTTCAAATGTTGACAGAATTGCATTGTAAGAATGGCCTTCTACTGATAATCACCCCAAAAGCCAGAGAAAAAAAAGCATGTGGGGCTGAATACAAGGGCTGTTACCAAGCCCTGCAGAAGGCTGGGGACAGAGGTCACCCCCTGGATGCCTTCCCAGAAATTACTGGACATTGGTGTTTTGGGGCTTGTCTGTCCAGCCAAAAGGGCAGCTGTTGCCTATATTTCCACAGGCCAGAGACTAAAATGTCTACCTGCAAAAAAAGCCAAAAAAAATTTATAAAAGGAGAGAGAAAGACAATTTCTCTTAGCATGTTTTTCGGCATATTGAAAGGCTGATGCTGTTTGGCTCTTCATAACTTATTTATTGTTTTACAGGCATCTGAAACACCCCTAGCACCGTTTCCCCCTATTTCTCAAATTTCATAAGCCTTGTGTTATAAGATCTGAAACAGGCATCCATGTGCTGCAGTGCTGAGGACACCTGAAGAACTGTTCCCACGTGTGTGCAGAACATTGCTGGAGTACTCTCCATGCCACAGTCAGCTCTTCTGGCAGGCCCCACCTCCATGAGCATCAGCTGCTGCACGCCGTGCCCAGCCCCTGGCAGCCTCCAAAAGCCCCTTTCCCACCAGCCCAAAGGGTCTCTCTCGGCAGCATCAGGAGGGGACGTGACCACATGTCAACAAACAGGGTCAATCCCACGTGCAGAGGGGAGTATGCAGAACGGCCAGAGGGTTGTTGTACGTCTGGGATTTGTCTTTCTAGGAATGAAACCTCAATGAGGAGCTGCGAAGTTCCTTGTGAAGATGACAAACCTTTTTGACTTTCCATCCATGGCAGCAGGTCTGGGAAGGAAAGGCTGGTATGGAGTAAGTAGTGTAGAAGGGGTTGGTGTCAGTGCTGGTTTCTAGGATTCTAGGTCTTGCTGGGTTATTTTAAGCATTGGGAGGGATGCTGTTCCAAACCCACAGTTGTTCAAATATCTACTTCTAGGTGGTGGTTAAATACTTTTGAGTCAAAGGCTGATTTAGACTAATTTCCATGATTTCTGAAGTTTTTCCATTTGGGGTTAAATGCCCCATCAGGAGAAGCTGTGTCTTGAAGGAAGTGCTTAAAACCTAACATGATACTGGTGAACGGCACCTCAAAAGAGACACAGAGGAACTCCCTTTCTGTGCTGGGGCACAGAGAAGTGCTTTATTTTGTCAAAGAGCCCTAAGAAGTTCAAAGTTAAAACTTATGCTTTGTCCACAGAAGACATTGAAAGCTGTAGATGCAAATGGGCACTGAGAGTGTGCTGAAGTATGGTGCCACCACTCAAGGAGAGGCATCAGGCTTTCACTTGCTGTTTTGGTTGAACTATTGAGATTATTACTTTTTTTTTTGGGTCATCAGAAGAGCAGAACTTCAGGACTGAGAGACTATGGCTCACTGAGTCAAGGATCAGAAAATTTCTCATTATTTTGGATGGAGACAGTCACAAAGCCCTCTGAAACTCTCACACTACATGAGCACATGCGGGTAGATTCTTCTTTCTCATAAAGCTTTCCCTCCTAACTACTGTTTTGTCCTGCTTGTCAGCTGAGGTGCTCCTCTGTACACCAAGTGTTCCTCTGTATATCCAACTTTACTATCATTAAATGGTGGGTGACTGTAATGCTTGCTGGACGATTTCTAGGTTTTTTTTTCTTTAATTGCCTAGGAACTTCTGTGTCAGAAGAGGAAGGTGGGAGAGATCATGATAAAAGCAGTGGGTTTCAAGAAGATAAATATCAATGAACTCAAGTTTGATGCATAAGAACTCCTAAAAGGTAAGACTAATAGAGGACAAAGCTGTCAGTTTTTCAGAGTAAGCTAAGGGCTGAATTTAGACTGTCCAAATGCAAGATTAGGAAATTCAGTAGGTGCCAAGCTGGGTAGATCATGAAGGGTTTTTCTGTAACTTCAACACCAGACAGAAACACACGGAGAATAAGAAGAGGTCAAATTTCTAAGAATAAATCTGAAAAAAACAGTACAAGTATTCAGGGATGAAACCAGGAAGGCCAAGGCACAAAATGAGACCTCAAAGATAACCAGAAATAATTCTGTAAGATCCATTTATAGAATGAGGAAGATCAAAGGGGGGATTGGTCTGCTACTCATTGGAGAATGAAAGCTGTCTGCAGATAATTACAATAAGCTTGAAGAATACTGGAGAAGGAGAAAGATTATTTTTTCCCAAAGTAGCTTGGGAATTACAGTCCATTCAGATTAACAGTTCTAGAAGAAAATAAAATCGACCATAACAAATTGTCTGTAACATTTGCAAAAATAGTTGGAAGACAAGTAGCAGTCAATATAGGTTGTTCAAAAATAAGTTGTGTTAAACTATTTTAATTTCCCTTACTGTGAAAAAACCCTTGTGGGTTGGTTTGGGGAGGCACAAAGGTCACATAGCTTGATTTGAAAAAAAATTTAAGGTTTGCTTGGTAAGTTCATGGCAGCCATAAAATTGAGAAGGACTGCAAGCACATTGGAGGAATGGGTTATAGTTGTGTGATACCTGATACAAATTTCTGAAGAAACAGGGCTAAATTCAGCAGAGGACAGGTGCAAATTATTCTTAACCAGACATACTTTGCTAAGCAAATAGGCTGGGAAAGAACTGGCTAAAAAACAGTACTCCAGAAAATTATCTTTTGGTATAACAGATCAAAAATTACCTGCAAGTAGGCAATGGCTTGGTGTTGTGAGAAAACAAACATCCCGCCATCAGGGGCAGACAGGAGGGTTCCCTGCTCTGTTCAGCATGGGAAGCCAATGGTCGGTTTTCATTAATGAATTTTTAAGGGAATTGTGGATGTACAGAGCAGAATTTAATGTCCTCTTCTGGTAAAGTTTGTGAGGGGTTTACCTATTTTATTTTTTTAATCTCTGACCCGTGAGTAAAAGCTGAAAGACCTGGGTTATGTAGTGTCACAAAAAGAGCCATTTCAAAGAGGACAGGAAGGTTTTCTGTGTTCATGGTGGTCAGGGCAAATACTAGTGTTTGTAAAATAACATAAGGGATACTTAAATTGAATGTTAGGGAAAGCTCTTGAAGGGCAAGGGCAGTAAACCTGTGGAATAGGTTTCCTGGAGAGATTGTGAAGTTCCTATAATTGTAGGGTCACTGGGAACAGATTGGGCAAACATTTGTCAGGAATGACATATGCTGATACTGCCTTCAAGTAAAGGCATCTTTCATTCCTTCCAGGGCTATTGTTTGATAACTCTGTCCAAACCTAGGGATGTGAGTGATTTACTGAGAGAAATTCTCCTGGCTGTGTCATTATTTCCATCCTGAGAGGGAACTGCTTTGCATCATGCAGTTCATTTACTGCTGTTCTCTTATGTGTAATTAAACACCTGAGGTGAGCAGGGAGAGGGCAGTCATCAGACACTGCTATGGAAGGACTTGGCTCCAAGTGATCAAAGATGCCATCATTTGGATGGTAGACATTCTGTTAAGGCAACATGATGCTGCTCGTCACTCTTACTAGCTGTTCCCTTCTCTAAATATGTTGTCTTTATCTGAGAGAGCCTGGGGAACTGTAAATCTTTGAAGAAATTCTCCATATGCTGGTGATTTTCAGGGAACTCTGCCATACATAATTTCCGATAGCAATGTTTGAACAGAGAATTAATTTACTTTGGGTCCTTGGTTATTCTGTCGTGCAGTAAGAAGAGTATTGGCACCAGGCTGGAAGTTAAACAAGGTGCTAGTTTCCCTTTTTTCTCTCTCTCTGATCTTCACGTTCACAGTAATGCTGCTGGAGTCAGGAAGCAACATAGGATAGGATGTTCAATGATCACAAAAAATTGGTTTTGTGTAGCTGAAGTAATTTTTTTATTCCAGGAGTTTTTATGAGACAATGTTTTATATAACTCCTGTTAACATGGCAACATATGAGCATGCATCCATCTACGAGCAAAGAGGCTTTAATAACACACTAGTAAATAACCCCACACATTTCTCTCTGTGAAACAGCAGACTTAGGGCAGATAAAAAGATCAGGCAAGGGTCCTGCAGATTGCTTAACAGCCTCATAAAGAGGGGAGGGATGACACAATCAAAATCATGACAATTGAAAAGATTTAGATTAATGGATGTTCGGTTCAAAACATATAATCAAATTATAACAGACCATTACCCTGGCCATCAACTATCACCCAGTGAATCCTTTCTCCATAACTTCTGTTTCAGTTCAGACCAATACCTGTCTTCACCAGGGTGCTGGTGGAGGCAGAGTTTACCATCACCTGGAAGCTTGTTCAAGCTGTTTGAAGACACATGTTTATAGTGATGATAATGATTTTGATTTGCCTTGTTTTCAGTTTCTAAGCAGTGAATCTTGCTGCGTTGCAGAGAAAAGCCCTGGCTTTGTAGTCAGATGGTGTTAGTGGATTGTACTTCTGCTGAAGCAGCTCAGGGTTCTACAGCAAACCACGGGCCCAGTTCTGTGTGTTTTCTTTTGAGAAAAGGTTTAAGTCAAGACACTGGGGCATCGCCCAAAGGCGGAGTTTGACAAGTGGTGGCCTTGCATGATCCAACAGTCTGTTTCCAGGCACAGGCCTTCCTGCATAATAGTGTTACATTAGTGCAGAAATCTGATTCAGGAATGAGGAAGCTGTCCAGATAGTAGGTTTGTATCGTGTTCTGGTCTTCCAAGGAATGAAAAGTTCAGCATTTATAAGTGTTTTAATACTCCTATTCTTGTCTATATTTTCTGATTACCTTTCCGTCTTTTTTTTCTTTTTTTTTTAAATTTTAAGCAAGTGGCTCAGTTAAATTCTGCACTCACCTTTTCATTAGCTGATTTGAAATACTACAGAAATAAATACTTTCTGGGCTTCTCTTATGAGAAGCTCTGCAGTCTCTGAAGTGGGAATATAATGTCACATCTCAGTCTGTCAGACTCAATTTAGCTTCAAGCACTCAGGGTAGCAGCTGAAATACAACCACATGTAGAAGAACCATAGGTATTATCCACATCTGGAGTTTTAACACATGAAGCAAAGTTTATTCAAAGTCAAGGATGTTAGTTTTTGCCATAATTTGGCAAGTAATGTGGCCAATTATATTCAGCAAGAACTACACCACATTTAAAGACAATCCAGTCCATAGATTGTGTTCAAAGGCAGTATAGATTTTGTAAGCAGTGTTCTAAAATAGATCAGCGTGACCTCTTAGCTATGTTAGAAAATATTTAGATATCATTTTAAGGGAGCTGCCGAATTTGGTTTCCAATAAATGTATAAATCCATGTGATCTGTCTTCGCCCATCTGGAGACTGCAATGTTAATGAGTTAACTGCTGAACATAGTCTCTGTAGAGTCACTGGGATAATTTGAAGCAGCGTTGTTTCACACTAAGGATAAATACAGCTTTGTATAAAATGGGTTCTTGTCCCAGCAATAATTGCATGTGCGCTGCAGAAGATGGTCTTGAATCACCCCATCAGACCTATTCCCAGAGCAGTAAGTGATGCAGGCATCCATAAAGGGGCACTGCATCCACTACTAGATTCACTAATTTTGTGGGGGATTTGGCACATGGAATCAATTTGCTTTAGCAGTCAGAGACTTTTTATGGCAGAGAAAGCAGTTAACAGAAAAGGAAAATGTACACTATTTATATTGCACTTCCATGTTTAGGGTATCAGCAAAGCACATTTCCCAGCACAGCTAAGGTAATCTGTGGTTATTTTTATACCATTGTCAATGACAGCTCTTCACAAGAAATCATTTTTTTCCTGTTGAAATGAACTGTTTCATACTGTGGCTCCCATTCTTCATGCTTTTAGTAGGTCTGTTTTTATAATTCTCAAGATTTATTCAGATTCACAGAGGATTTCTGACCAAAACCAGAAATCTGCACTCCTGGTGCTATTTGTCTAGACCTCACTATCAAACAGAACAAGGGTACTTTAGAGGTTGAGGTATCTGATCTGTGTGTGGATGACCAAGGAAAATATTAATTTTTGACTTTTTAAGCAATGTATTGAGAAACGAATAATTTTCAGATAGTACTATTAAGAAAATCTCTGAATTAAAAAATAAGATCTAACTGATTAATCATCAGTTAATATTTAAATTGGGTCAGGTTGTACCGGGTTACCCCAGTTAAACTATAAAGAATAACACCTGTGCTTCAAAATTCTTGGATGGAGGAGTCTTATATTAAGGGAGCTTGATACAGTGGGATCTGGCAGCTCAGACAAAAGTAAACTCTTCCCAGAAAAGGGGAAAAGCTGGAAGATCTTACTTGGTAGAAAAGATCTTTGCTCTATAATAAAGATAAAAATCAAATATATTCTGGGGATGAGATCTAGCATTAGAACTTCCAAGGTAAGATCAGATAAATTGCCACTTCCCAGTCTAATCAGTGTTGTTCCAGCTGGGTGAACCTCTGTCCAGATACAATCCTGGGCAACTGGGGAGCAAGAAGATTTTTCCTCCATATTGCTTCTTAATCCCTTTTAATTATTAACAGTTACAAAAATTAAAGAAGAAATCTCTCACCTACAAGAATTAGGGCTAGAAGTATCTGTTCTTCAAGGTAAACATCTTAAAATACCATGAGAAGTCAATGAAGACACAACACAAATGGGGACTAATGCTCTTCCAGGTTGGAATCTCTCCAGAAAACTTGACATCAAAGCTCGTTGCCAGTCAGGGCATATTATGGCAAAACACAGCTAATAAGTGAACAAGACAGCCAATGCATTTCATGTGACAGCACCAGTGGGGGCCTTTGCGTCTGTCTTGAAAAAGTTCCGTCAAGTTTGGATCGAGCATTTAAATGACAGGCAAACCTGTGCAAAACATTTCCATAAACCAACAGAATAACCCTTTTGTCTCCAGCTAAAAAACGCCCCTTACTGAGCCAAAAGTGAATTAAGCAAAACCATTTTCCGTCAAAAGTAACCATGACGCAAATGGTTTTATGTGCATGTAACCAAGGCAAGAAAACATTAACCAGCTGGTCCCCATTCGGAGGCATCTGTAACCATCTGGAGGGAGCCCCGACTGCAGTGCAGAGGCTCAGTGTGGGACCGAGCATGGCTCAGTTTGCGCCTGCCAGAATCAACACTCAGTGACTGGAACGTGTTCAGAACCTCCTTGTAACAATTCTCCGAACGGCCTTTACCAGGCATTAATGTGGCCTTGTTTCCCTGAGCCATATGGGAGCTGTGTGGTTCTGGCTGGCAGAGGCTGGCCTTGGGTGGTCCTGCGACATTGGTGGTCTTGGCATGTGGATTTCAGGCCTGGGAAGAACTGAACCTGAGATCCATTTGGCTGAGGTTGGGTGATTACTGGCATTATGGGGTCAGAAATGAGAGAATTGTCTATGTGTATTTGTACTTGTCCACTTCCACGCTCTCAAATTCTCATTTCTGATATTTCAGAATAGGTCTATGGTTAATTTAAAGTAGATCCTGCTATCTCTGAGTTCATGAGGATGCTGAAGGTACGTTGCTTTGGCTTTACTGCTTGGTAAAGGTTTTCTGGTTTCTTTTTGGATATGGAGTTTGTTCACCAAATTAGTTAAAATGGGAATCAGACATTAGCAGACATGGTGAAGTTGACCCAAACATGTGTCAAATGATTCAGCTCCGGTACTGTATGAGATCTGCCTGCTGTGTGATGTGAGAGCAAGAAGCCTTGGAGATACTGTGGTAACCATCAAGCAGTCAAAGGGCTTTTAATGCATCTTCCCATCACAGAGAAGCCCAGAAAATATTGATTTCTGCAGTATTCCAAATCACCTAAGGAAAAGGTCAGCACAGAATTTAACCAAGCTGTTTGCTTTAAAAATAAAAATAAAAAAAATAATAATAAAATGAACAAAAGGAGGAAGAAAGATTTATTAAAGATAGATCAGAAAATATCGATCAGAATAGGAGTATTGAAACACAAATGCTGGAGGCTTCAGTGCTTGGAAATCCAGCATCTTGCCATTTATCCTATTGGTCTTATACCTTTAATTAAACTGTGATTAGAAAAAAGGTGATAAAAGGCACAACTTAGTTTACAGAATCATAGAATTGCTTGAGTTGGAAGGGACCTTAAAGATCATCTCATTCCAACCCCCTGCCATGGGCCGGGACAACTTCCACAAGACCAGGTCACTCAGAGCCCCATCCAACCTGGCCTTGAACACCTCAGGGGTGAGGCATCCCCGGCTTCTCTGTTTATCTTCTGCTAACTTCATTCTGATTTAAATGAAGACTGTTGGAAAGATTATACACGAAATAACCACAGAGAGTGGTAGAAGAGAGTTTTATTCAAGAACAAAACCCTATGCTCAGGTCAGTCTTCTCTGAAAGAGCCGTATGAATCATAAAGTAACGAGATCTTAATCATTAAATATCCTGTGAACCTCCTTTCGCTTTCAGTTATTCAAGACTTCTGTGTGAAGGACTGCATAGAAGCTTGCTATATTAATGTTCTTTTCGTAGTGCCATGGAGTTTAAACAGTAAAATGATTGACCCTAAACTATTTATTTCCTTTTGGATTTTTGAGTCATAAACTTGAACTTTCTCTGCTTTTGCACCAGTTTGAAATCATATAGTCCAATATATCTGTTGCTTATAAAGGCTTTTGTAAACCTGGACACACTTTGTAAACACTGGACCTCATAGAAAAATTTGCAAAAATCGTGCTGCAACCTGTAATCATAGAAGAATTCATATTAGAGTAGGATTAATAATGCATGTAATTATAATATACAATTTTCTTTAGGCTTTTCTAATTATAAAAAAATTACAGATAACATCAACAATGTGATTCTGAAATGCCTCTCATCTATTATGTAGCTCTCTTAATCAATGCTCTGCCACTGGAAATCAAGTCAGAATGTTATTATGGTCTCTCCTTCTGGATTTAATTACAGCAGTAACTCATGGCTCAAAGTCTGAGCAAACACACCGTGCAGTTTATAGCTTTGAAGAACAGCCATTAATCCTGCTGTCTACCACCCTGTTCAAGCCAATGAAAGCATTTTAAAAAACTCTATGCCTGAAGATAAACACACACTTGCACACGGGCTTAATGTGGGGAAGTAGAGAGCCCAGCCTCTGTGTCAGCTCTGCACACACACAACTGAGCATCCTCTCCCGGGAGATGATCTCAAGGTGTACAGATCCGTGAGCTTTCTACTACCCAAACTCAAGTTGCACTCTTAACATTTTTAAGAATGTTTTCAGGATGTTGGCTCCTGTCTGATGGCAGCCTGGAATCAGGACAGGGATTTGGTGGGGTGCATCAAGCACAGCATCATGAGACGGTGGAGAGAGGGGATTGTTCTTCTCTGCTCTGCACTGGGGTGGTCTCACCTTGAGTCCTGGGGGCAGTTCTGGGCCCCACAACAGAAGAAAGACATAAAACTCTTAGAGAACATCCAAAGGAGGGCAACAAACATGGAGAAGGGCCTTGAGGGGAAGCCATGTGAGGAGAGGCTGAGGGCACTTGGCCTGTTCAGCCTGGAGGAGACTGAGTGGAGACCTCACTGCAGTTACAAAGTCCTCGTGAGGGGAAGAAGAGGGCCAGACACTGATCTCTTCTCTGGGGTGACAGTGACAGGACACAAAATGGCCTGAAGTTGTGTCAGGGGCGGTTTAGATTGGGTATCAGGAAAAGGTTCTTCCCCCAGAGGGTGGCTGGGCACTGCAACAGGCTCCCAGGGCAGTGGTCACAGCTCCAGCCTGACAGAGCTCAGGGAGTGTTTGGACAATGCTCTCGGGCACAGGGTGTGACTCTGGGGGATGGTGCTGTGCAGGGACAGGAGTTGGACTTTGATGAACTTTATGGCTCCCTTCCAACTCAGGATAGTCTATGATTCTTTTCTATGGTTTTGCTGTATAAATGGCCTTGGTGAAGATGTGCATCTGAGTCCTTTGTATTGTTCTGGAATCAGTTCCCATGATGAATCTACAACCTGACAATTAGCTGCAAATGGGAATGCACTCTACCAAGAGCTTGAATTAGTATCAGGAACTGCTTTTATTTTTGGCAGCAGCCAGGAAGGATGTCTCTCTCTCCAAAGCAGAAATACGCCCAGCCCCATGCCAGCACCTGGGACGACAGAGCTGCCAGAAGGGTCTGGGGAAGGGCGAGAGGGCGTGGGCAGCAGAGTGAACATGAATATGGATGCTTGCTTTTTGAAGCTAACTCATTTTTTAAAAGAAAATCCTGTCATCCAAAGACAAGACAGTTAAAATAGCATAGACTAATTTCTTCCATGTTTGCATCTTCCAAAAAGCAATATAAACCCTGATTAAAGATTCACTATCCTCTCAAGGCACCATCTTCAGCACCAGCTTTCTGTATGCTCAATGTGTAGAGAAAAGTAAATTGAAGAATGACCTTCCTGGTTATTTTATTGTGTGGTTTATTTGGACTCACCAGGGGTGCAAGGACCCCAGGTCATCTGCTCACTTCCTGGGCTGGGTGAAGGGACCAGAGCCATTTGGAATGTGTCATTTGGGAAGCTGTGGGAAAGAACTAAGGTAATATTTGCCCTTGATTGATGCAGCTTACATTTGTGCTGCAATGTGCTCTGCAAGATTTTCAGAACTGGTAAGAAACACTTTTTTACCTAAATATGTTTTCCTCAGGACCTGCCAATTGTTTGAAATGGGAAGTACTGGCAGAAAAGGCTAAGCCTTACTGCTTGAAAGACAGTGACATTTCAAAATTGATATTCTGAAATTGCCACATCCCTTCTGGAAACAAAAAGCAATAAAAGGTTGGTATTTCAGTGAACTTCTCAGAAACACAGAGATGAAGTGCTGTGACTGACCAGCCTGAGTTTTGCGTGTTTTCGATTTGTACATTGCAACATTTTCTTCTTCACAGAACAAGCCTGTTTTTTGGGTTTTTTAAAAATTTCTCAGTGTTGGCCTGGGCAGCAATTTTTTTCCAACCCTGATTTCCAGCTTATGTTCCAGCAGAGCCTGTGGTCCCTCTCACCCTAGTAAACCAGAGAGGAAGCGCCGAAGGCACAGCAGGACTGGGTACAAGATGTTTTGTGTCGAACAGGAGAGAAGAGTAGAAGAGTACTTAGGTAGGAGCTCAGGCTAAGTTATTTGTAAAAACATCCCTTTATTTTCATCTCATCTAACATTAGCCTTCCAAAAGCAGAATCTCTTGTCAAACATCTAGAAAGGTGATGCAAGCTTCACTGCACTGCCCAGGGATTGCTCGCTGCCCCTTCCCAGAGGTGGACTCTGTGCTGCCCTTTTAGGATGTCTCCTCTGGCAACAGACTGGGCTCTAGGAAGACTAAATATCAAGGATGATTAAATGCCATGAAATGTGGTGGTATGAGCACCTTTGTGTTCTTTCCTCTTGGCAGTCTATTAATCTAAGGGAAAAGCTTCAGAAAATAAGGCTAATTAATCCCAACTACTGTGGACAGTGTAACTTAAATTTTTTTGAAGACTGACACTGCTTAGTCTGAAATGCCTCAGAACCCCCTCAGCTCCCATCCCCAACACAAGAGTATTTCATGTTTTGTACAGCCAACTGTATTTTCTAAATTTGCTTTCAAATGCATCACAGGAAGTAAGCCTTACAGGAAAGAGAGGAAATCAATAACTCTGCCATATTCCAGAAAAGGGTGTGGGAAGAGCATCCTGTATTATGGATTGAATTAATTGTGCTCTCTAGCACTAGGGATATGGAAAATCCCCTCAACATCCCCTTGCAGTGTTCAGTCTGCTGCTGTAGGGAGCTGTGTCCTGGATGTCAGCTCGGAGCAGAAGAAACTGGGCTGGAGGGAAGAGAGGGATTCTGGCTGCAGTAGTGTGACATTGACACATGAGGCTTTAATTTCAAGGGAGGAAGTGGAGCAAAAAGGATTGCAAAATCTGGTTCCATAATGGTGTGGGATTCTGCTTGTCGTGCTTGCTCTCATATTTGTGGTCTCAGAGGAAAGGTCAGCTGGTCCTCCCTGGTTCGAAGTGAGGTGGGGAGGTGGGTGGATGCAGCCCCAACATGAGAATGGGGGAAAGAGGGATCCTTGATGTATCAGCAGGGACGTGAAGAGCCTCTTCCTCTTATCCTGATAAAGAGTGAAGTGTTTCTTTGCATTTATTTTTATTTTTAAGACTTCTCTGCATTTGCCTGTGAATATTGAAACTTTTGTTTTGCAGTATGCACACAATGACTTACACACACCCCGGGCTGGACATCTCCAGGGTCAAGCAGACCTCAGCCTTGAGCCATTTTGTTCCAAGATATCCCAAAACATCACATGGAATGGCTGGGAGAGATAATTTGCTCAGGGAACTGAAAGGAGACCAATCCATACAGCAATCCAAAGAGAAAAGCAGCACAAAGAGAAACTATTGCAGAGTGATTAGTCTTTCATAATCCTCCAGGCTTGCCTTGACACAGCACTGTGCATGAGATCTGAGCAAATTTGGAGGCTTCTGTAATTCCCATTGCCATTCTCCAATGTAGAGAGGAAGGTTGTTTTCATACAAAGGCAATCACTTACCCTTTATTTACTGTGAAGGATGAGGACGAGGGACTCTGACTCCCAAAGCTTTTCACAGTTGGGTTTGTTGTCTAATTATTCCATGGAAGAGCTTTTCCCGGCAGTGCGGGGCTGCGTCCTCTACAGCAGAGCCTGGGGGGCTCCTGCCCTTGCAGAAGGTCTCTCCAGAAGCGAGCGTTTTGCGGTGGAATAATACTGCAGCCCACGTGCCTTTGTCACTTTGTTAGTTTATTTATTTTTAATAGCATCATATGAATAAAGAAATGTGCCTTCCTCATTGTCTTTTGAAGGCGGATAATTGTGTCGCTACTGCGCTCGCTATTGGCTTGTCGTGCCCAAATGAATTTACACTTATCCATCTTTCTCTTCAAAAAGCAGCCCTGCTGAGTTTTCCCAGTTGTTCAGTCAGTCACAAGCCACTGTTATACAGCAAGTACTGCTTTATGTTGTCTAAATAGATGTGGCTCTTCTCTTGTTCCTGTTGTCAGTCTTATTGTTAAATTGCTTTGAATTTGCAGTGAATTGAAATTTTCCATTCCAAGGAGAAAGAAATTATTACTTGTAATTAGGATTATTGGATAGTAGCACTTTTCAGTCTAGCGTTAATGAGTTATGATCGGAACATATCCTTTCATTAGTTTAAAATATTTCCATCATTATTCTGATATTGTGATCTAGGGAAAAAAAAGCTTAAATAGCTGTTCACTTAAAACAGCAAAACACACACATTACTTCACAGGCTACACAGAGTTATGGATGGCTAAACATGAGTCTGTGTCACCACTCTGGCTGAGAATGAGTCTCACTGTGCTGGGACGGATCAAGGTAAAAAAATACAGAGCAAGATCAATTATCATTCATTATCAATTGCCCAGAGAGGTTGTGGATTCCCCAACCCTGGAAGTTCAAGGCCAGGCTGGATGGGGCTTGGAGCAACCTGCTCTAGTGGCAGGTGTCCCTGCCCATGGCAGGGGGTGGAACGAGATGATATTTAAGGTCCTTTCCAACCCAAACCATTCCATGATTCTGTGATCACGCAGAATGTCTGCAGCCAAGCTTCACAAGAGAATTCCATCTGGGGTTGACATTAAGTGAGCAATCAATGTGGCAAACTGAATTTCCTACATTCCAGCTACGACCTGGAGATCCTCTTCTATCCCTCACTTGTTTTTGCATCCTAGAGCGCCAGCTGTGACTGAGCAGAAGGAGAGGCACCACATTTCAAATGCATTTAATCAATGGTGACATTAAGGTTGGCATTGAGCTCATGTGGTCAGGAAGAGAAGCTTATAAAGGTATCATAGGAAGCCAGGATGTTGAAGAAAAACTCTTCCAGTAATTTGGAAAGGAGATTTTAAAGTGGTGAGCTTCAAAGGCCAGAAGTTATTCTTTGATCTTCCAAAGCCTGCAAATGACAGCAGTGTCTGCAGGACACAGCATATGTCCAAGCAGTCACAAGAAATCTAAATGGGGATTTGAAGCAGCAAAACTCTTAAAATAAGAAAGGAAAAGGGACATAATTCAGACAGCCCAAATAACAGCACAGTTGCTCAATGTAGACATTGTACAATCAATTATTTACTAAAAAAAACCTTAATTGAACTTCCAGATGAATCCCTGAAAAATGAGGGATGTGATTAAAAAGAAAGAAAAAGAGATGTGGTCCTAAAATGAGAAAGATTTTAGTGTCTGCGTGTTTCTGAGAAGGAAGATTGCAGCCTCAAAAACAGAGGAACATTTTTACGTGGAAGGAAGTAACGAAAACACTCTGAAATGTTTTCATTGTGGTTTTCTGACCTTTAACCAAACACTCCAGGCCTGCATAAAATGTCAAACTATGTGTTTGTTTGTGTGAGTGTATTTGTTTGCACTTAGGTAAGAGAACATCTTAGAGACCACAGAGAACATCTCCACGACCACAGCTGTGAGCAGACAATGCTCATGGTCCTTAGGTCCATGGCCAGCCAGCCTTGGGAAGACTCTTCAGGATGACACTGCACTTATGTGTGAATCCAGGTTCAGCTCTGCAGTGATGCTCAGCTACCTGGTTCCCAATGGAATAGAGTTAAAAATTTAAATACCTCAGTAGCTTTGGACCTGAATTAATGAGAATGCTGGGTGGGGAGTACATAAGAGCAGAATACACATGTTCTTTCCAGAGATGTTTTTGGTGCATCAAAACCAAATTGCTGAATTAATTTTAGTATCTGCTTACCTTAGAGTGCAGCACATGACTGGAGGATATATCCTAGTCAGTGGTGCCTTTCCTTCCTAATGTCCTACTATCAATTACAGCATTAGTTAACTATATTTTCTATTTCTAAAAACATCTGGAAGTTTGTTGTTAATTATTCATTGAGACAGAGACTTAAATTTTAACAGTGCTTCTGAATGGGCTCTTAAAAATCTTGGAGCCAACCTGTGACAGCCAGATGAAAAACAGGACTGGACAAGAAGTCTGTGGTGTCAAGGCAGCTGTGTAAAGAAATGAGATAAGATTTAGTGTTTGCTTCTAATGTGCTGTCTTGTGGTGTCCTATTGGAATTTTGTAAGAGAATTGCTTTTTATAAACAGGTTGTGACAAGCAATTGCACATCTCTCCACACAGCTTAAGAAAGGAAGAACAGAATAATTGAGAATAGGGCTGGGCGAGCTCTTGGGAGGTCACCCAGTCCATTGCCTCACCCAGGTGGGGTTGGCTTCACACTAACTACTCCTGGCATATGTTTGCTTCACATGTTTTCAAAAACCTGCAGTGACAGAGGTCCCACAACCTTCCTAGGATGTTTTTAAGGCTTATCACTGCTTAATGTTACAAACTTCTTTCCTACTGCCTTGCTCATGTCCTGCCCTGAGGCCAGTGTGACACCACTGCTTCTTTCCAGGCTCCCAGGGATCACAGGAGATGGTCATTTCCTTTCTTACACAGCTACGAGTCCCTCTGTTTGGAGACTGCTATCATGATTCCTCTTAATTTTCTCCTTTCTAGACTAAACAAATCCCATCCTTTTAATCATTCTTCATAATTTATGGTGTTTAAACCTTCCCTCATTCTTGCCTGGACTCAGACTAATTGACCTGAGCCCTTCCTGAGAGCACTGGCCCAAACCTACATTTCAGTGGCTTTATTTTCTCATCCAGATATTTATTTTTGAAGTCTTATTGCAGTGAGGATTTTAAGGAGCTTTTGTTAAAGCAGCCCTTGGTAAATGCCCAGCCTTGAATCTGATCTGGAGTTTGGGTAGGCAGTACCCTCTAAAGGAGCTTCCACATCTTTGTTGAACTCTGGTACCCTAGGGAGTGCTAGATTTTAAGAAGAAAGATGGTAAAAATACGTAGTGGTACCATTCTCAAAGAGGTCTAATTCTTAAAAATACTTTTTACTGACCTATATTTGTTTCCAGCTGTTTATATCAGCTGAAATTTCTCAAGCAGTGCAAATGTTGGGTGTGCAGCTTGCTGAAGAAGGAATTGCAGATGCTTGAATATGTTTTTAAAGTGAAATTTGGGCATTCTTTTTTTGCTGTGCTATTGGGCTTTTTTGTGTTTGCTTT
This sequence comes from Callaeas wilsoni, assembly GCA_013398955.1. Lineage (NCBI taxonomy): Eukaryota > Metazoa > Chordata > Aves > Passeriformes > Callaeidae > Callaeas > Callaeas wilsoni. Next base: position 111,495 of record VWPU01010381.1, read on the forward strand.
TTGTATTTTTTTTTAATAATTTGACCCATATATAATTTCCCTGGATTCATAACATTTTTTAGTACTCTGTTCTGTGAATGTATCAGAGGGGCCACTGTTCAATTATTATTTCTTCTTATTTAATTCTCTATAATTAAATACTAGGCTTTCGTAGGATACATATTCTCTAAACTGCTAGTGTTGCACAGCAGGTTCGTTTTATGTGGGTTTTTTTTTAATTACCTTTTGCTCTTAATATATTGTCTTATATTGTGATGGGCTTGGTTAATAGTTGGAGTTGATGATGTTAAAGGTCTTTTCCAACATAAATGATTTTATTGTTCTATCTACAGAAGTGACTTCCCAGTGTGAGCCTCTGAACATCAGAGGGGTCAGGAGAGCCAGCTATGATGCAAATTTCATCTGTTTAGTCCTACCAAACTTGTGGTCTATGTATTATGGGGATTGGTCAAGAGGATTGGCCCTCCTGGGAGAAATACTGACATTTTTGGCTGGTATTAGGCTACTTTAATCCTGAAACTCTCATTGCTGGTGACAAAACACTGACTAGGGGTCACAGCCAGGGTGTCATACAGAGGGTTTCTGTCCCAGCTGAGTAGGTTTAGTAGGGAAAAGAGTTTCCTCTTTCCAAAGCAGATGAAGGACTGGTTGACTTTTCCAGTCATCCAAAAAAGCGTCCAAAGCCACTGGGGTTAGGTAGCACAAAGATCATTGTCTGAGTGGGTTTTTTTGGGAAAGGATGTCAGCAGATAATGCACTGATTTGGTAGGAACTTTATTAATTTGAAAAGCAAAAGAAAACGTTGTTCTTGGCTATCCTTTCCACTGATAATGTGAACTGGGAGATAGAGGGCTCATAAAAAATCAAGCAATTGTAATAGCATGAATATAATTTTTTAAGTTCCCAGAGCTTATGCCGGGAATTGAGCTGATAGTGCAGCTTGTGATGGATATCTGGAAAACAAAATTTAGGAAATAGACTTGCTTTGAGTATGTGAAGTTAAACTTGTTGCTACTTCTCTCAGTGAGGGAATTCTGTATCCAGTAGATTGACATGCTTTTAAGTAATCAGTGCTCCGGTGTTTTCTTCTATATAGTGTAATAATACCACATAAAGCAAGAGAAAGAAAAGGAAGTTGGCCTATGATGGAATTGTTCTGGTGTTTTCTTCTACAACAGAATGGTAAATTGTTTGCTTTGGCTTTCTGGAAAATATCTGACCTTGATACTTCATATTCAATTTATGTAAACAATTACAAAAGCATCTGAGCCAAATGGAAAAGGCTATTTCTTGAAAACCTGCAGGGAATTCGCATGGGAATTTCCCACATGCTGTGGCAATCTTAAAAATACCTCCTTGTAACCCCACAATATTAATGATTAACTCCGGAACTGTGAGTTTTTCCAGACTTCCAGTGAACTCAGTGATTTGTGTGTTCAGCTGCATGTATCGGGAGAGGTAGTAAAAAAAAGTCATTTACCACTTTCTGTAGCTTGCATTCAACAAATCTGTCACGTTTTCCGCTTGAAATTGAGGGATTTTTGCAGATTGCTCGGCTGACAAATATCACAGGACGGAAATGTTTTGTGGCTAAGCTCTGCGCTGAGATGCTGTTGCAGGGATGAGCTGGAACCAGCTTCGTTCCTCACAAATTGCCCAAAGACAGAGCTGCTTTGCTCAGGACGCTCACCCACACATTGCACCACCAACCTCCAGAGGATGTGCTCAGCGTCGCTGAGATCTTGTGTGTTTACCTCTGACAATTGGTGTCAGTGTGAGCTTTGTGAATTGTTCCTCTCCCATTTGCTGAAGAAGGGAGAAGGAGCAGAGGGCCCCTGGGGAGGTGATTTCCCAGAGCAAGCAGGGATTCTGTGCAGGGAAATTCACATCGCATGAAGTCTGTTCAGCCTGTGGCGTGGTGGGCAGCAGTGCAAGTGCAAGTGCAAGCTGTTCAGGAATCTTTCCAAAGATTACAGTACCTTAAGGGGGCTTATAGAAAGGAGGACAGAATGTTTATACAGGCAGCAACAGGGCAAGAGGCAATGGTTTTAAACTGAAAAAAGGCAGATTTAGATCAGATTTCAGGAAGCAATTCTGTACTCAGAGTTTAGCCATTATTCCATTTGAGAAACTGGAGCATGACTGTCATGAGTGCCAAGCCAGTTCTCATCTTTACTGGGCCAAAATAAAACTAGTTTTGGAATTCCCTGTGCACCTGGGCACCTCCATTTTCAGGGTGCTCTTGATGTCAATATCTATATCTAGACATCGTTGAGTTGTATGTATATAATTTAATCTCTTATCACTTACCTATCTATATATCTATCAATCATCTCTTTATAAGAGTGACTCCTCTGGATGCTTCTTGGGTCAATATTTGCCCTTTTTTCTCCTGGAGGGGCAGTCCCAGAACCCTAATGACACAGACACAATTCACAATCAGAACTTTGCTGCAGTGGATGTTGGTAATTTACCTGCAGTCAGAAACAATAAATACCTCTACAACCTGGGCTGGGAAACCACGCAGCTGGAAGCAGATGGTAATAAAAAGAGAATCAGGAACCACGTAATGAGAAGTGACCTGGAAATCAGACTTGAGTACACCTGAAAGATTCAAAACTCAGAAATTCATGTAGGAAGAATAGACACCAAATCTTTAAGACTGGGGTGTTTCAAAACCCCCTCACTTTTAACAAAGGATGGGGATTTGTTTTTTGACAAAGAGTGTCCTGGATTCGGTTGTTGTTCTCAGGATAGATGTTGGTTATCATTTTTTTGGGGATTGGATTAAGGTTCAGCCTGTGCTAGGACACATGTGGTCAGGACATCTTGCCTCTGAGGACAGGAAACAGATAACCAGCTGGTCAGTACAGTACATCTCTCTCTATCTGCTTGATTAATGCAGGAAATGGATCTGCCACAGCTTTTACCTTCAGATCTTGGCACTTCAGTTTACTCATGCTTTCATCCTCAGAGAGCTGAATTTTCCTCCCAGATATGATTTATTTCACTGCTTTGTTTTTTTCCTTAAAAAAGCCCCCAAACCCCCCAACAAAACCCAAACAAGCTTAGAAGTCTCTAATTACTGGCACCAAACTCATGAACTTTTGCCCCATTCAGGGTTTTCCATTTCCCATTACGCTCACTTTGACTGGAGCCACATGCTGTCCCCATTCCTAAGCTGGCCATTTCCTGCTGGAAAAGGCAGGGAGAGACTCTGCAATGACTGGGAAAGAAAAAATAGCTGCATGTTCCTCTGCAACCTCTATGAATATTATGCTAATGTATGTGTTACTACCATTTGTAAACCCCCTGAATTTTAAAAAGTAAGACTTAGAAACTCTTTGCATCTGGCACTCAGTGTACCATGGAACTCTGGCTTATTGTTATGAAATTTTCAAAGCTTCGCCTTTCTGTCAGCTGATATGAAAAGCCCATATCATATGGAGCCTCGCCTTCAGCACTGGCTTTTGTCCTGCACCCTGCTACTGATCCATCTCCATATGTTTTACTTCAGTTGGGATAATTACAGATATAAATTTAAGTGTCTGCCCTCTTTTAAAGATGTTGACTCCTTGTTCCCTCCAACATTTTCATAGCTGTTAGGCACTGTAGAAAATATTTCTTTGACTCGTTTAAGAATTTTTATAACTGCCTAACCTATAGGGAAGCCTCTAGGAAAAACTAAACACCTAATTTTACCCTATTTGTCCCAAGTGGTTCTTTCTGTTGCACTTCTCTGTTCTGTCCCTTTTTACTTGCTTCCCTCTAAATTGCAGGCAGTTGTACTGCCTTAAATCTCTCTGCCTACGGGAGTCTTTTTAGGCTGCTGAACATTGTAATTAACCACTTTGGACTTTCCAGGTTTCAGTGCATGTATGCTCTGCTGAAATTCAAGCCCAGGTGTGGCAAAGAGAGTTCCAGATGAAGGCATACCATTAATGAACATAATGGCATTATTCATCCAACAATATTCCTTGTTAGTGGCTCCTTTTTTTACTGTTGCAGTGCAGCAGCCAAACACACCTTTTTCCTGCGCATTTTGGCAAACAACTGGCTTTAACTTTGAAGCTCAAGGCCCTTGAGCTTTTAAGGTCGAGCATCCATTTTATGAAAACCATACCAGTTACATGATTGTGAGTCTCCTAAAGACTGAGGAATCCTCAATTCACCTTTTAAATTTGTGAGCTATTCCTGTTATTCTTGGGAGGGACTCTTGGCTAACCTCGTGGCTAACGCAGCTGGGGTGGTCTTGGTCTTCCTCCTGCTGGCAGTGGGTGGAGGTGAGTCCAGCTTCACCCGGTGCCACTGACCTGGACCTGAGGTTCACACAGCGCTGAGGAGATCCCGAGCTACAGAGCAACCAGTCTGATACCTGTCTGCACCCCAGACCTGTGCTTTATTTGGGGATGGGGCCGCCTGTGGAGGGTACGCTGCACCCTTGGGTAGGGAGGTGGGTTCAGGGGGAGATGGGAGATGCTCTGCTGCCATGGCTAAACTGGGTTTTGTTGACACAGCAAGAAATCATGAGCTGAGACTGGCTGTGTCACAGCAGCATCTGCAAAAATATGCTGTATTGCACAGGGACTGTAGCAGAATTAGGCAAAGGTATTGCAAACTGTGATAAAGTACACGCTGTACTCTGGGAAGGAATCCAGCAATTCTTGCTGAAGGACTCCTGAAATGATCCACCCAGCCAGTGGTTGTGATAAAAACAGGCAGATAAGACACTGGTATGTCCTACAAGGTGGCTCAAAAATGCATTTGGAAAAAAAAGAGTGATGCTGTGCCTGTACATGAAACACAGGCTTGCTAGGACTTATTAAAATACTCTGTGTTTGCCTCTTCGTGGTTTGGTCATGGCCATGAGTCATGGAATGACTTGGGTTGGACAGCTCAGCCAAAGGCAGCCACAGAGATTTCAGTTCTGACAACATTAGCTAAGGAGAAAACCTGAAATGATGCTGGCATTAGTCACAGAGAAATCTCTGGTGACGCACAGCAAGTACATATGAAATTACAAGGGATATGGAGTAATCAGCACAGATGTGAGAAAGTGATCATCTAGGATGGGGAAACTACCAGACATAAACCCAAAACTTTGATGAGGAGCACACATCCAGATCTGTGTTAAAATTCTCCTCCATCCATTTTTGTGCTGAAAGATGTCTTTTCCCTTGAACAAGTCTGGAGGGGCCATGCAGTGCCTAAAAGTTCATGATCCGTAGCTGTCAGAAGAGGCTCTGACTTTTAAATAAGCCAGCTGGTGATCAGATGCTGTGACTTGCTATTTATTTTGCAAATCATACTTGCGGACATGTTTCCTTAGCAAAGTCACCGATTGTGACAAATGTGTATAACAAGTGCAGTCTTCTATTGATTCTCACATTCTATTTTCCGCTTTTGGTGGAAACAGATGGAATTCAATTTTCTCACAATTACTATTAGCCAAGAATAACATCACTTAAATCGGTGCGGGGGAGGTGGAAAGTGGCAACTACAAAAACACACAGCCTGAAAAGCTGGATATTGAAACGTAACTTGCAAATAACCATAACTGATGTTTTATCCAGGGCCCAATTCAGAAACACAATTAAGCATTTTCTGGACTCAAAACTTTATGTTCTATTGCCGTTATACATGTCTGCTAAAAAATGGACCATCCAGATTGTTCTTGTGGTTTGGTCTCATGGCCTGACTGATGCTGAAGTGTAAAGTCTCCAAGACATTCTCTACTAAAAGTAAATGTAGGATAAGGTTGGATGTAGCTAATCCTAACCTAGAGATATGCAATCCTACAGAATTATTACTTACCATGCAAAACATTAAAGGCAATTCTTAAGAAATTAAAATAATAATCTGTCATTAGAAGAGAAGTCAATCATTAGGCACACAATAAATCATCTCCAAATATTCAGGCTGTTTCAGATCAAAATGCTGTGAATTTAGAGATGTTGCATTGCATAGCTAATGCATGAGTACAAGAAAAAAATCCTACATTCTGTGAATTGGTAAAGGATGAATTAAGTGTTTAAGGTTAAGAAATACCATGATTAAAGATTATTTTTTTAAATCACAGCTTTACACTGATACTTCTGCATCATGCTGAACTCTCAGCTGATGTGATCACAGGTATTTTAGTCCCATTATTAAGTATTGCCTCTGGCTTTGTTTAGTCACTAATGTGAGACTATTAATTTTGCCCTGGACTTCCTTCAGTCCTTCTCATTGTTACAGGGTCTTAGCAATTCCCCCAAACTACGGCATTTCTGTTCATAAAGGCCTTGTAAAGAGGCATTAATAGACCTATCATACAGGTGCTGAATGGAGCCAGACACTTCTGTGCCAAAAAAGGCACCAGGATAAGATGATTACGGTGTTCTACTTCAGAGCCTGTAGTATTTCACAGTTCTTCATGCATTCATAGCAAAGATAGATGGAAGTCATATAGCTGGTGTCTATAGCAAGGCATCTGAAAAAATAAGATGACCTGCCAGTGCTCATCCAGGGAAGACTTGCCCCGTAACACTGTGAAACCTGGGGCCATAACCCATTTCTGAGGGCAGCTTACAATATCTGCTGCTGGAAGCTTGAGTAACTCCAGTTCTGTGCCTACATACTGGAAGTGCAGTTACACTTCCACGGTTTTTTGGAAGTTGTACTTTTACACCTTAACAAGTTCACTGAAACTGTCCAAGATGAAGTGGCTATTTTGGTCAAATTTAGGCAAATATTCATAAGAGCAGCAAATTGCCGCTTCTACCCCTGAAATGATGCCCCAGAAACATTAGGATGAGATGGAATATTTCAGTTTGCCTTTTCACATGGCCAAAGCAGTATTTTTCCTTAGGAAACATGAGATGAGCTTTTGATGAAAGCTTTTCACCAGGGACATCAAGGCAAAAATCCCCCAAAACCTTACCAATTCTTTTTTAAGTGAATCTATATATCTATGAATGTTTAGATGTTAATCAAGTTACCTCTGTATGAGAAGCCATGTCTTGCTCACAGCCCAAATGTGGAAAGAATGTAAATCTACAGTCCTTCGTGCAGCATTCACTGTTTCTGGAGGCACTCAGCCGGTACGAGCGATTCCTCTTTGCAGCTGGGTGAGGAAAGCATGAGTGGGGCAGCTGCTCAAAACCACACAGTACCTCCGGGGTGGGTGTTTCACGGGGCAGGAAGGCTGGGTGGTGTGACAGCCCTGGGTCCCCATCCGTCCTGGGCGAGGGCTGCCTTTGGCTGGGGCCGCAGCGCAGTCACCCACAGCCAACTTTGCTGCCCTGCGGGAAGGGGTGAGTCAGGCTCTCCACACCTGATCCACCACGGCTGTTCCATCCTCCAGGACACGAATGGCTGCACCTCCAGCTCCCAGCTGGCATGCTCTGATTTCCCACCCCCTTGCACGGTTGCTTGCACCAGCATGAGGTGGCTGCATTGGGGATGGGGTGCTACGGCCACCAAAGCTGGCGTGTGTGGGGTGACACCTCAGCCTTCTTGCACCCTCTTTGCCCCTGTGGTGCTTGTGGTGACAAGTTTCCCCTCCTGCAGTGACAGAGATGTATGGAAAGGCTGTAGCTTAAGCTGAGATTGTATCTTTGCTCTCCCCACTGTTTTCTATCACTTGAATGTTTCCTAAGAAATTACTTTCCAGACTTAAATTTCTGCATCTGATACATATTTAAATAACTTTCCAGTGCCCTTGTTTAATTCACAGTTCTGAATATTCACTGAAGCCAAATTATGAAACACATTGGTGTCTGGATATTTCCATACCTCCTTTTTTTTTTTTTTTTTTAAACTTGTAGCTTCCAGTTCTAACCTCCTTGTTGGAAGAAGCAAAGAAAGGAAGAAAGGACAAAAGAATTTGAGCAGTTCTTCCTGAGATGGTATTTCTAAGCAAAGAAGTGACAGGCTTAGGCTCTAAGTACACAAGACCTGCAAGAATGGAGATGTTAAAATAATCACAAACCTTACAAACGAGACAGAAGCATAACTCTTTTACTGCTCTTGGCATTGGTTAAATCTACAGAGGAAATTGAAGATTTTTATGATTCTATTAAAATTACTGTTCAACACATTCAAAAGGATGATAGAAAAACATAAAGGGCAGTGTCTCATACGTTAATGTTAACCTGACAATATCATTTATATTGAAATTTGACTTGACTTTCAAGCACCATTTGAAAGGTTATTGCATGTGAAACTGAATTAAACCACATGGATGAAGTTTGCCCTTTTGTAATTTAAAAGAACTGTATTTTTCTTTCTGTAACAGCGCTTTCAAAAAGAAAAAAATCCAGGATTTTGCCTCACTCTACCTCCCACCAGCAAAATCCCTAGTTTGTTAGGGGTGAAGAAAAACAAAAGCAGGTGAAAAAGGCATCCCCTGAGGGCAGGCTCTGATGCCAGAACTGGCTTATGCCAGAATGCACATTAACAAGGCAGTTTCACCTTTACACCAGAGTGCCTGAAATTAGATATTCTTCCACTCTCTAGTTCCTAAGTCTTGTGTTTCCATCCTTGTTTTTATTAGTTTTGGGCTGACCAAATCCTTTCCCATGCCATCCCAACATTTACGTCTTAGACTGCTCTAACTATTTGAAGCATAATACTTTGTTTAGCTAAGCTGGCCTGCTACCTACATACGAGCTGGATCAAATAACCCCGCTTCAGTCACCTCTTTAACTTTTCCAGGAATTCTGTTGAAAACTAACATCCATCTCCCCAAGGGGTTGTAGTGCACAGTCTCTGCAAGCCTATGGAATTTTGGTAAATAGCTTGGAAATGCTAGGATTTGCATGGGAACACTCTTAACTAAGTGAGACCCCGGGAAAAAAAACAAATCCCAGTCATCCTCATCCTCAGATGACCCCGGCAAACGCAAGTTTTTAATGAGGCAAGCGAGTTCAACAGAAACCGTCAGGCTTTTCTGAGAATTTCACCACTGCACTCCTGCCAACTCTACCACTCTGGGCATGAATGTAGCAGATTTCCAGGCAGCTGGAGAGCACAGACAAATGGTCACTGTGCTGCAGCTCAGAGCCAGCCACGCCTCTGCCCAGCAGCCGGGCACACCAGCGACCTTAAACTGTGAATATTGGCATGGTTGTGCCTGCTGTCGCTAACAGGGGGGCAGGAATGTGTCAAGCCAACAGGATCTCTGACTCCAACTTCAACACAATGCAAAGATGGGATGGAGATAAATACAAGGATTTATGGTCTCTACAACCTGAATGTTTAATGGAACAGGGAGGAGCTGTCAGGAGTTGTCATTATGAAGAATGATTTTTATTAGACTGGGAATGGATTTTCCTAGTTGAGGTGTTCAGCACAAGTGGAGGGAAGATTTGGAAGTGGGAAAGAGTTTCTCAGAGGTTTATTCTTGTGGCTTTACATATGTAAACTATTTTGCAAGGAACAGGCTCTGTTTTGGGAAGAAAAAAGAGAGGCAGGGAACGCAGCCAGGAAAAGGTTATAAGAATTTGGTAAAAATCTTCTTTTGCCCCTAGATGTGCACCCCATAATTCAAATATTTGGATTTCTGAGATATATTTGCATATTGGGAGATACATTCATGGAGATATATTTGTGTATTGCTACTGGGACATAGATTCGTGTCCCTGCCCGTGGCAGCAAAGGTGGAACTAAATGATCTTTGAGGTCCCTTCCAACACAAACCATTCTATGATTCCAATTGTGAAAAGAAAGTAGAGACAGATCAAATGTACTAAATTGTCTACTTCTGAGCTCAAATAACCATGTTGCCATTGCATATTTTTAAAATTTCGAGTATAAATTCATCTGTCTCTATTCATCTAAAATTCTTTGCACAGTGAACAGTCCTGTCTCCACTCCTGTTGAAGTAATGCTTCCTGTGATTCCAAAAGTAAACGAGTTCAGAGGACATGAATGGCAGCAAACAATGTAAACAGGAATTCTCATGCTAAATGTACCCATGTTCTGCTATACTTAGAAGTGGAAGTCAAGCTAGTGTTTGGTGAAGCAAATCTCCTGCAACCAAGAAGGAAGCAGAAAAATAATCAACGTATGGGTCAGTCAGTCTGCAGAGGAAATCCGAGGTGCAGTTTCACAATGCATTAAGTCCACAACAATATTGGTTCAAAAGTTCCCCTTCTGCCTGACCCTGACCTTTTGGGAAGTGTTGGAAAGAGGAAACGGTGTGAGAAAAGGGTGTTTTAAAACCAGATAGTCCAGTAAACTGATTTGGCCTTATAAAAATGTGTGCTCATACAATTGGGGAGATGATACAGAGAGGAAACAAGTCTGGGCATGGAAAGATCTCCATGATTGAGCCATGTGGGCAGAGTTTGCTGCCAGAGCCTCATGGGTGTGGAACTAAATACCAAGAGTAAAACAGGGAGATAGCTATTGGCTTGTTCTTTAATTTCAGATACCATGTTTAGTGAGAGTGGGTAGAGCCAGGGTTTCTGGACAGTCTCATTTCTGGAGGGATGGACCAATTTATTTCATGATGAGACAGTTCTGGTGTCATCTCTGCTTACTCCTTTCCTGGTGATGTTGCTATGCTAGGACCATCTACCATGCTCAAGTGTTCATGAGCTGGGTCTTGTAAAAAGACAGAAGGATTAGGAGTAGGTGGCAGCAATTACTGTGTACTTCAAGTTTTACTTATTACTGTTATGGTCAAATCACACTTTGCTATGCAAATTTTTATTGCTCTTGGTTGTGTGTTATTTCTCGTGGATTTTTTATTAGACTTACTGCATAGAGCCTGGTGTTGACAGCTGCCCCCGGCATCACTCAATGCCTCTGTGCAGGTGAGAATAATAACATTCAGCAACACTGACATCTTGTGGTTGATGAGAAATGGCTCAGACACGCCAGAGTAGCCAAAACCTCCTGTTCGTCGTGTGCTCATCATCCCCTGAAATATGGTGATGCTCAAAGGGATGAATATCAGAAGTCTGGATATCGGGAGGTTAAAAGGCAAAAATGCATAAAGGTGCTGGTTTATTAGTTGGCTGAGCCGTGTGTGTGGATAATCCGGCTGCATGCTAATCCTTTGGGCTAATCTTCTCCACGTGAATGATCCCCTCCAGAGGACAGGGATAGAGCCTGGGATGTTTGACGTGACAAACGAAGCTGTCGCTCCCTGCAGATGATCCTCTTTGTGTTCACCTCCTCCACTGGGAAGCTGGGAGAGAGAATACCTCTGGAAAAGGCCTCAGGAGGAATCTTCCTCATTACCTATTGTTGCTGCCAGAAACAAACCAGCAAACCAGGCGCTGAATCCCTGCCTCTCAGACAGTGGAGATTTTTTCGGAAAAGGGAGGGTAGGGAAGCCTGTTCGTATGAAAAGACATGTAGGAGCAAATTTTGGTTGGCTGGAAGGTTGTAAACGCTTCTGCATGCTTAGAATAGTAGTATCCCCAAGTGCCACATCCATGTGCCTTTTGAACACTTCCAGACCTGTCTTAGGCCGCTGAGACTTACAGATATCCGGTATAAAATGACCTTACTCTTGACATAGGGGCGGAAGGAGAATATGCAGTTTGGACTCCTATGGATGGTGGAATGGTCAGATTTCTTTTCTGGTCTAAAGAGAGGTGTTTGTGACTCTGCAGCACGTGACGGTCAGCCTTGGACTTTTCAGTTGTAGCAGCTTCTTGGAATGCTTCATTGTTTGCCTGTGTTCCCATTGCTAATGAACATCTGTATCCACTTCATCATCTGAACCCAGCGAAAAAATTATTACTGAACACTAAATTAAGTGTTATGCAATGGTCTTTTGCAAATATCTAGAGAACTTTAATGCTTCCTTGAGGATGCTGGGTCTGGGATTGCAAGGAATAAGGACCGTATGTTCTGTTTAAAGCCTGTGCTCCCTGAAATTAAAGCAGTTGTCTGAATTGGGGCCCATATTGCATAAAATCCTTTATAAGATCTGGGGGAAGAACTGTAAAATGCCACACATAACTAGTGGCTGGGATTAATTTGATTAGGAAAATATTCGAAGTCCAAGGCTTAAACTGATTCAACCTTAGGGATCATATTTGCTAATTATCTTGGGAAGTGGAAAATAACATCCGTTTCCTAAAGAATCTGAAACGAATTTGCTTTCTCGCGCACCCCGTCCTTGCTCTTGTTTAGTACTACTTTGATTAACTTAACCTGTGAAAACGAGCTATAGAAGTGAATGATTTTGTGACTTGCAGTGAAGCGCTTGGCTGCACTACATATCGTGCCTTGGCAGATTTGAAGTCAGTGCATTAAGTAACCTTAAACCACTGACATACACAAATGCTGTAGTTCAGAATACAGTGTGAAAATTCCAGTTGAAAATTGTTGATACCATATATTGGTGAAAAAATACCCCTTTACCTGCTCTGTTGACTTCACTTAGTAATATAAAAGATTATTCTTTTGATAGGAATTATCTGGAGAGAAATCTATTTTTCAGTATAATTTAAAAGCGTGTATTGTGGAGCTTGCAAGAACCATTCATTCATACTGATGTTTCTCTCTAAAAACCATCTTGTTGTATTGTCTAGCTATACTAAAATCTATCACACTGAATCACAGATGTTTGTTTCAAAGAATAAAAAGTGCTCAATTCAGCAGAAACTTCAGCAGCATGCTGAGTTAGCACATTTCAAAATTCCAGCCAACTTGGTGTGAATTTTGTTTCTTTAGCCTTTGAAAGTATTATTGTGACTTCGAGAGAGCAAAGATCTCTACTTCCCTCATTTCTTGAGCACAATTTTTATACACAATTTTCAATATATCTTCCTTTTCATTGGTCACTGGCAAAAATGAAAGATTTATCAGCCTGTAGCACTTGGTCTTATGTAAAGCAACATCTTCATTTCTTATTTTATGTTTAAAAATAAGGTTTTTTTCCTAATCCAGTGGAGGGTTTGCTTTTTTTTAGCCCATACTGTAAGTAGGACCTATAAAATTGCTATGTCTTTTTGTGAACAGCAAAGGAGAGGACTTTATGTTTATGACCTCAACTTTGACATTAGCATTTGAAAAAAGGGCATCAAATGGTAAATTATGAGTGAATGGAGGGCTTGCCATGAATTTGAATGGATGCATTGTTTCCAGAACTGTAAGCAGGGGAAACTGGGATTGCTGTTGAAAATTGCAATATGCCCTTATTTATTCTTAAATAATTACACTGTACTCACTTGAAGCTTGGTGAAACAGCTGAAGGTACAAACATGGGACACTTTCGGTAAGCTGTGGCATTTGTAAACTATTTTTCTTCTCATCATCAGGTGAAGTGGAGGGATCCCTGAGGTTTTCACAGATATTCAGCCATCAGTTCAACTCTCTGTTGATCTTCAAGACAAGAACGTTTCTGCATTGCCCAACAGCCCTACATCATTCACCCCTTGTTGGAACAACATTGGTGACAGGATTGGACTTGTGTTAGCTTTGACCTCTCCTCGTGTATATCAGTCTACAACTGTCTTTTCCCTTCTCACACTGTATTTTTTATAACATATGGTCTTTCAGCCGTAGGGCTAGAAAGCCAGATGTCCTCGGCTCTTTTGGTCAATACAATCAGTTCTGCTGCCAAACACGAGCCCTTTAAACCCTGCTACAGAAAATTACAGTGAGTTTGCGTTCATATCCTTAGTCTAAACCTATTTACCAGACTCATAATGATGCTCTAAAACAATATCTGTGCCTCGCCCAGTCATACACAAACTGCTGTATTTCAGTTGTTAAGCAATGGACAAGCAATGAAGCAGCTGTTGGAACATTGCGCTGGGTTTGTCTCTCTCAGGCTGAACGACAGAATTTGCCAGGTCATTTAATCAATTTCATACTGATTTAAACTAGATAAAATCAATCATCTTAGCTCATAGATTTGGTAGTTGGAGAGATTGTGTCATCTGCATAGCAATGCCATACTTGAAATAATTTTTTGGGTTATAGAGGAAAAGATCCTTTCCAGAGTTGACAACGTAGCAACCCAAACCCTGCTAAGGTACTGCGTGCAAGACAACTAAAACTATAATTCTGAAATGACCAGTTTGTAAACTAAGAGGCTTTATGGAGTGATCAATCAAAATATGAATCTGAATGGCCAGTTTTCCTCAAAAGTGAGCTAAGATAATCTAATCGATAGCTTGCTAAATAGGGGAAAAAAAATCCATGCAATGTTTACAGCTGTTCATTTTTTGTGTCTGTTTTTTAATAAAACATCTGTTTTCTGTATTTCACAGGCAACCCATGCACTGAGAAATTTAAAAAAGAAAAAGGAACTTTCATTTGGGAAGTTTCATTCTCTATCTACAATGTAAGCCAAACTCGATCTAGATTATATTTACAATGAGACATTAAAGCATTTGTAGTGTTTAGAAGGAGAGCTGCAAACTTTGATTTGCACAGGGGATCATGAGGGTGTGAGGAGAAGGAAGAAAAAATAACCTGCCTAATTAGTGTTTTCTTTTGGATATAGTAAATTTTGCCCAATGTAAAACTTAAAGAACAACCGCTCCGAACCAGTGTACCCTCACTGAAGATAAAGACATGTTTCTGACCAAAAAGGGTTAAGACATTAGGGAGGAATGTACTTGTCTAATATTCAAGCACAAGAGTGCACTCTCAGGTGCCCAGCCTCCTTGCCTGTGGCTGGCAGAAGTCACATTTGGATGCTTTATTTGCCTTTACAGGAGGAATTTGTGGGGATTTGTGTGCCCCACAGTGACCTCAGCAACAACTCATGCAGGCAGGCATGAGTTTCCAAGCCACATATCACAGCTTGGTGTGCTTTTCGTATTTAATTTGATACTTATCCTCAATGTGGACTTCATAAAGTCTGTACTGCCTCCTGCATGCTTCATAAAGTCCACATCAGGGCCACACTCCAGAACAATGCCACACTTTATAAAGTGCAAATCGGCTATGCAAGCTTTATTAAGTATACAAACCTGCTATTAATTTCTAATCACTCCCCAACAAATTCATCATGCTACTCAAAAGCAGCGTTTTTCATCATGTTCAGCAACTTAAAATAATTTTTTGCTTTCCAGTTTCAGCATTTTAATGTTTCATGAGCCAAATAAGACTAGGAAAATGTCAATGAGGTGAGAATACCTCTGTTGTTTGACTCCCTGGTACAAGTATTCAAACACATGGCTTGGTTTACCTTAAACTGTGCAGAGAATTCCCATAATGGTGTTGAGACTACATCTACATAGAATTTGAGGCACATAGATTTTGATGAGTTGAATCAGGGGCTGGGATTCTTTTTCAAAACATGCAGTTCTGTTGTGAGGAGGGTACTGCCTGCCTAAAGATTAACATCTGGCACTGGATTCCCAAGAGAATGTGAAACAAATTAAATCTTCTACTCTTAGTGCCTTGAAGACGCATTTTTGTTGTCAACTGATACTTCTAAAGCAACACATTTCCCACAGATATTTTACAGACTTCCAGATATTTGCTTGTAGCCAGGTACAGAAGAATTGCCTTAGTCTAGAAAGAGAGCCATGCAGTGAAAAGAGTTTAACTTAAATGCGAGCTTTCTCCATCTCAGACAAGTCCTCTAACCCACCTGGCTGTGGAGCAAAAGTGAGAAAAGACACAATTCTTCCAGGCTAATCTTGTGCTAAGCCCAGTGTGGCAGATACATCTGGAGAGTGCAGCCACATGTGGCCCTGAAGCCAAGTTAAAGGGTTGGATTCTTCTCATTTTTCATTGTTGCAAGCTCTGTGCTGAGTTTCTTGGTATTTTCCAGACTTAAAAAACTCTTAAGTTTCTTCAGTAACAAACATTCAGATAAATTTGTAAGTCCCAGGAAGAACTGAGTATTGCAAATCTCAGCATAGATCCGTTTGAGGCTCCACACAGTCTGCTAATGCTTTTTTGTGATATATTTTTGTCGAAACTTTTATTATTTGTACGACTGGATGGCATATAGTGGCACTTTGTGATTAGTGAATTTTTGGTGTTTGAGTATCTGTCAACTCTCCGTAGTTTTGGGTTTCCGTTCCACAGGACCATTTTATTTGCTGTGGATGTCTGGAGATGTTGCTTTCAAGTTGGAAATCAGCATTTAAAGCCGTTGCTTGCTGTCTGCTGCTTGCCCCTTCTTCCAGTAACCCTTAATTATTCTGTTTCCTCTGTCTTACTGCTGAAGACTCGGTGCATTTTATGAGTAGCCACACAGTGTGGTAGCCACACAGACACAGCATCATGCTTGGTGTGCAACTCTAGTAGTTGTACTCAATTCTGAGTACAACTGGTTACAAATATATCTGAAGGAGAGGAAAAACCTTCAGGTAAAACATCAGGACACTTGGAGAACATCATCTTATCTGGATGGTCAAGGGGCTGGAGAACATGGAGTGTGAGCAGAAACAGAGAGGGCAAAGGCAGCTCTTGCTACAACCAAATTGAGAGTATAGAGAGTCCTGTGGCCATGGACTTGAGCTGAAAGAGAAGAAATTCTCTTAGATTAAGATAAAAGCAGGAAAGTTTTCACCATGAGTTGGATCACTCAGGAGCACAGACCTAAAGAGATTAGCAAACACCAACTCTAGATACATGCAAAACTCAACAGGTGCCTGTGTAGGCTGATCTAGCTGGACCTGCTCTGAACTCTTTTTGGGCTAGATGATGTCTTTCCAACCCATATAGATTTCTGTGATTGCATAAGAAAAAAAAAATCAGTATTTACCAAGTAGAGAATTCCACTGAATACTACACAGAGAAAAGTGTTTTGTAGATGTAGGGGTTTGAGTTCTTC